>KZ308211.1:365159-427834 GCA_000376725.2 Ladona fulva | reverse complement strand
GCAATTATTTACTTTCTACGCTCAGATTGTAGCTCCAACGGCATAATGACAAATTCTCATAGCACGGAAGCTCTAATATCAAGAAAAGGCATGAGGTATTGAAAACACAGCGAGAGGGGTGGGCCCTCACAGATAAGGTGAATGCGAAAATTCTCATGTTATCACCCGTCTATCTTCCTCGTAAGCCGTGCACACGGTGGTCATTAGTCCAGTATTCTATATAGTGCGAAGTGATTCCATGGAAACTCCATGAATAATTTTCTACTTTGAGATATTTTATTGGAAAAGAAATAGGATCGTAATGCAGGGAGCTATTAAAGAAATATTCTCCGGGATGCCTATAGCGTCACGCGTTCGTCCTTTGTGAAATCATTTAAAAAATAATACTATAAGTATATGAAATGAAATAGCTACAACAAATGAATCAACTGTATAAGATTTCTTTGAAATTAATATGTCAGATTTACAGTTATCACGATTCTCGACAATAAGGAATAATCTTCATTTAATCTTATTAAATCCCATCTTTGAGTTCAAAAAAGACGTTAATTCTTCTTTTCTCTCGAATTAAAACAGAGGACTCAGCCATTAAAGCAACCAAAACCATTAACCAAAAGTTAATAGTTGTGACATGCCCTGAAGAACATTTCGTTTTCGAAGATTTCGTATTCTCCGCATCCCTAAGCAGTATATAAAAATAATGAAATAAGAACGGAATACTAAATCAAATGAACGCGTTGCCTATCTGAAGCGAAATAAGGATGAATCTTTAATTTTCATTAAATTCGATTAGGCATAGTTTTTCGCAAACATTTTCGTCAGCAGTCCCTTCCGAGATTCTCGTATACGCAGCCCATATTCATATCCGTTCTCACGAACGCATCGTCTGTAGAGTTACGCAGGAATACGGATTTTCAAATTTCCCGACGATAAGCACATCTAGGCCTCGCTCTCACCCATCCCCAATGCCCCCCCTCTGACACTGTTGTCAGAGTGCACTGTACAGTCCTCAGCACAGTTAGTACCTAAATATCCCGCTCCGTCACGCCACGGGGTGTTGCGTTAATTTTGGCCAGCACTGTACTACTAACTACACAAAAATGATCTGTTGTTGTTGATGTGCTGGGTTGTTAATCAAACTTATTTAAGTTAACAAATAAAATAGAGTAAAAACACACAAAAAAATCAGTTCTCTACTGGAAAAGGTAAGTTAAAAATTGGAATGAAAAGGGAGCAGCAGATCACATATTGGAAAACTGCCTAATCGTATCAAATAACATATGCCATATATCAAAAGAGGTGCAACCAAGATATTGAACAGCCTTGATCAATTGTAGTATACAATTTAACTATGTGGGCTTGCCATTAGTCCAGGTTTGACCAGAACAGTCCTGGTCGATTTTTCTGCTGTCCCAGTTTGATAGAAAAACTTGGAGAAAGATTATAATGTAAGATATGGAAATTTCAATGCAAGAAATGATTCAAACGCAAATTTTCAAGAAGTAGTGACAATGCACACATTTAGAGTGACTTAAAGCACTTGAAATCAACTTAGACTAATTTTTAAGGCAACATTCCAGTTTTGTCCCTGTTTTACTCACTTCAGAATATGATAAGTTCCAATTTCTCACTATCAAAGTATGGTAACCCTAATTATGTCAAAAGTAATTACCTATATTAAAAGTAATAAAGTAAGCAAAAGTAACATTACCTTAAAAACTTAGTCGAAGTTAATTCCAAGTGTGCTCATTAGTCACTCTAAGTGTGTGCATTGTCATTACTTAATGAAAATTTGTATTTAATTATTTCTCTCATTCAAATCTCCATTAACTGTGCCATTGAAACATTTGTTTTCAGTTGGTCTGACTGAGACGGTGATGCATTTATGTGCCATCAAATACAATACATATAGTATCTCCTCCTAAATAGCTTACATACCAAAGCTCCAACAAGTGCTGAAACTGAACCACCACCTGGAGCAGGAGTTCTTGCTGCAACAGACTGGACAAAATTTTCTGCTGTCAAACTCAATAATGGCCTCTCACCCTTTCCTCCTCCAGGAAGACGATATTCAATAATCCTCTTTCTGTAGATCATAATAAGTCACTCTTTAATTCATCATTCATTTCATAGTATTAAGAATACAAATTTCTTTTAGCAAATTATAAAGATATTTTCTTTCATAATTTTCTGGGCATAAGAGATGTCAAGATTTACACAATATTTCTGCAACAATTTGGAGAACAACATCATGCGAAATAGTAATTAAAATCTGAATGAGTAAAAGATTGTGCTTCCACTGTTATTAAATGGTACATGGTTAAATATTAGAACAATGGCTAAGTACAAAATATGACTTGATAGAGTATGATATTTCTTCAAAACATTTATTTTTATGTTAGAATACAAGACTGAGTAATCATGCCCAAAACCTTAGTTTCTAAGATAAGCGAAATAAATATACAAATTTCCAAATCTCATATCTAAATCTATAAACTATTATTGAAGTACTATGAGGTATCTAATCTTAAAAATAAGCTCACTTGGGATCAAATGGGTGCAGTGAGGAGAGCCCCATACGATCTATAGCCAGTCTAACTCTTTGCTCTTCTTCTAATACAAAGAGTCCTTCCTTTTCTGCATAGAAGTCAGCAGCTGCAAGCAAAGCTGATAAAGGCACTAACCCTACCACTTCAGATCCAACTACTCCAAGTTTCAGCTCTTTCGCATCCTTGCATACCTAAAAAAGGTAGTTTAGAGGTAAATAAAATTGGCAGAAAAGTGCATAAACAGAATTTTAGCCATGAAGAATTCCAAATGGTGTTTGCATACCTTCCACCAAAGGAAAGAGAGCATTTCACCACTCCCTCACCTCATGATTATTAGATCAAATCAGTGGTAGGATTCAAACTTTTAGGATTAGGTTCTTTAGCTACTTGTTTCTATATAGTCTGCAATCACATGCAGCAATAGTTTGTACACACATACATTTTCTAATTATTCTAATTTAAAAATTTTCTCATGAAACTTTAAGATCAAATAAGAAAGAATACTTACTATGAATCTTAATATGAATCAATACATGAAATTATTTTCATTTCTTAATGAGCAGATATTAGTACCTCTATAGGTAAAATTGACTACAAAGTTTTGCAAGCTACCTTCAGAGGTGGTGTTCCAAGGATAGTTATTAATTAGAAAGCAGTAAATGAGATGACTTTAGCAAGACTAACCACTGAATAGCACACAGACCAATCAATTAAGGGTAGCATTTCTACCCAATTCTACTTACAATTTCATACCATACCAAATCAACTTTACATGTTGTTCAGGAATCATTTTATGTCAAAAGGTGACAACAGAGGGTCATCAACAAGATTATTAATATTTATTTTTATAAGCATCTATTTATCAGTGGTTAATAAAATACTCTAATTTTGACTTTATTTCACTCAATGATATGTCATAAATAGCACTTTTTTTACACTAACCTCTTCGAAGGCTACATGCATTGGAGTCACTTCATGATCTATGAGATTAAGTGAGATTTGGGCCATGTTAGCTTCATCTAACCACCACCCAATGCCTTGCACACAGCGCAGTCTGCCTGGTTGTGATTTTCCACGTCCTTGCTCACGAATGTTCAACGCTATCCTGCAAGAAGAAATTAAAATTTTAAATGAAAAGCTGATAGTTGAGCTCAAAAATGAAGAATCGTTTGAGATATTTATAGAATTAAAATTTTGAATGCAAGATCCCAGTTTTGTTCAAGTTTATTTCTATTAATAATTTAATACATCCGGGCCTTTTGCCATCAAGATATGGTAGCCCTACCTATGTTCCACTTGTGGTGAGGAACTTGGAGGAGCTTCATTAATTTTATGGCAATTAATATTACTGTGTGGTATATGCTACTACATTTAACATACTTATAACTTACATTTACCATACATACTTGATCAATGAATTGAAATGTTAGTAAAATTGCATTTCTAGGGAACCAAAAACCTGATGGGAAAAAATTTCTGTAATGGGAACTATTTTCAGGAGCCCCATGAGTATGCTTAGTTTAGCATTACAATTACAGTTAAACACAAAATGAATCACTATAACAGAAAGAGATTATAGAAAGGTTTAATAATAAAAACAAAGGAAACATTGTAAATGGAGGTTAGTATATACTCCAGTAAGAGAGATATATGATTTGAAAAGGTGATAGAAGAATACATATATTTAACAATTGCCATTGTTAAGAATATTATTTTCAATGCTTTTTACAACTTTTACTTAAAAGTTTAGAAAGAAAATCCACTGAGGAAATCTCACAAGGCAATGAAAATTATTCCTTTTGAATATTCCTCATTGTAAATAAATATATTTAATGGTTATACGTTTTCTAATTTAAGGAAGGGATGATTAATGAAGGGATACTTTGAGCACAAATCTTTGCAATTTAAATTAAATCCTTTAAGTTACAGAAGTGTTCCCATCACAACAGGAAACTTTCATCAGCATTTTTAAGAGAAGTAAATAAGGATAGAATGTAAATAGGTCTCCTTCAATAACAGACAACTTTAAGTTAACAAGAAATGTATTTTTTAAACTAAGATTATGATTTGAAAATTATTTCAGCAAAACTTTCTTTATTTTCAGCAAAAGATATCAGTCACTATCAGGGCTATACTTTTGAAAAAATATCTTCGAGTAAGAATTAAAATGTTTGCAATAAATCTAAATTCTACCTCTATTCTACGAAAAAAATTAGCACAGCAAATTTAGCCATCATTGACATTGAGCCACTAAGGGTATCAGCAGATCTCATATAACATTTGCAGAAGAATTCAGAGGATAACAACAAGCATGAATTTGTAGAGGAAGTTGAAAATTTCTTAAGTAAGATACAATTGTGAGCTTCAAAAAAGATTTTATTTTGGCAATATATGGGGCTACATGCATTAAACATACCTATGTGCCTGCTCCTTAGTGGATAGAATATTTATGTTGTATGCTATGAGGAATTTTCTAACCCCAACCATAGTTGCTCCCCAACGAGGGATGAACTCTGCTGGACCATAATCCGGTTTCCATCTTGGATCTGTTAACTGAAAGTATGAGCACAAATTAGAATTTATTTCTGAATCTATTAAATGATTAAAACAGAAAATATAAGTCAAATGGTAACCTTTTCATAAAGTCCCTCATACTCTCCAGCTCTTATTTGAGGCACAGTTTCTCTGTAGCTAGGAGTTCCATCAGCAGGTCTTAACTTTCTATCTGCAGCTGCTCCATAGAGGAATATTGGAACTCCTAATGCACTTGAAAGAGACTTTGATAGCTGATGAGCACAGTATATGCATTCTTCCACCTCAACTCCACTGACAGGTACAAATGGACAAACATCCATGGCACCAAGACGGGGATGTTCACCTTGAGAAAATAAATCAGAAGCTCTGAAATAAATAATATACAAATGGGAATGCTTTTAAGCCCTCATAGTAGTTTACTAGCATTCTGGTATCCACTTCGATCACACATGCCAATCCTCTTCCTCCAGTCTTCTTTGTTGCATGGCCTTATGGCCAACATCCTTCCATCTTTTATTAAGTCTATAGCTTAGTCCCTTTCCTTTAGGTTTTCATTTCCAAATTCTCATCAAGAGATCTTCCTCTTCAATCTTTTTCAAATACCTACTCTATATCAGCCTCCCCTTAGTAATGCTTACCATTTTTCAATGTGTATAGTTATTTTTTGAAATCTTCATTCTTAACTCTGTTTTAGTAAGAAAACTGTTTCTTCACCAGAATACATCTACAGCTGCTTCTGTTACTTGCTTCAATATTTGTTACCTAAGAAATGCTCTCAGACACAGGTTGGGAATCCTTGAAAGGAAAGAGATTGGAAGCTAGGATGCGATTACTTGATAAATTTTGAGACAGTGCGTTTGCGGAAGATGTAATGAATATCATGCGACCCCCCTGCTATTTTGGCCGATCCGACAATGAGCGTAAAATAAGGGAAATAGATGCTAGGACTGGTCGTTTTAAGGACTCATTCTTTCCGCAAATGATACGCGATAATAACAAGATAAAGAAATAGCTCAAACATCCGGTGTTTACACCCCCTACCACACGCCAAAAGGCAGCTTGTAGGGTATTGATGTAGATGTAAAAAGTACCTACATACATTCCTCTGCTTTAGAAGATCATTTCACGCGATTTGTTGTTTTCTTTGTATTTCAATCTAAACTGTAATTCTTTTCCTAACCGTATTAAAATATTTCCTACTTAATCATTTTCTTATTGTATTTAAAGTATTCTCAATATCTCTCCAATCTGCAGTAAATGCAACACCTATATTATATTAATGCTGATGTTGTTTGAGTCTATACTCCATAATCAGGTTTTTGCCTTAATTTATCATTACTGTTTACTTTAGGAGTTATGATTATTGCAGAAAATGAATTCAATTGCTATGATAAGCTTTAAGTCAGAGGTATCAAGACAATATAAGGCTGTTCACAGGGGAGATCTAGAAACTCAATAAGGGCAAACTTTCCAAAATGATTGCGATTTAAGACAATTTCCTTATGATATCACCTCCAGTTAAATCTTTATGTACCATTTTGTCATGATTAATATAGCAGATGCATAGCGATTGTGGAAAAGCTTCACAACCCGATTTCAATTCAAGCTCTTCCTCAGATCCAAAGCCAATTGCTATCACTACAAATTCACAAGGGGAGGAGGCCTTCCCCCTGGATCCACCAATGGTTGTTCATTGTAAATAATACGGAAAGAATTTATATGTTCATTGAAGGATGAAATAATTCCATGATGTTGTTTTTCAAACTTAAGATCTCCATCCCATAGTATCGTTTACCTCTAAGTTTCCAATGAGAACTATTGTTTTCAGAAACTGCATCTCTTTATTAGAAATTGCCACTATGGAATACAAATTTGACATCTCATGTGGAAAATGCATAATTTTATTAGAATTACTTTGAGGCTCCAAGATAGCCAAGTGGGTAGTGCATTCACCTTTGGTGAAAGCGGTCCGAAGTTTGATTCCTGGTAGGGGTTTATATATGTGAAATGACCTCAGCTGTCAAAGCACTGATAATGGTACTAATATTAATTACTCTAAAAACACGTTAAAGATGTTTTCATAAAAACTAATGCCATTTATGGTCCAGCAAATGCAAAGATGATGTTTTGATGTTTTCCCTTCTCTATGCATCACCTTTCAAAGACATCTAACAAAAGTGATGTTTTCCTCTGTCTCTCTCCTCTCTAAAAGTCATTCTTGGGCTCCCACATGTGATTATGAAAAGTCACAGATATGGCTGCTATGATTTGTTTTTGGCTCATAATTACAGCTTATTCCTTCAAGAATGATTAGATAGTTATGGAAACAAACTTCATAATCACAATATTCGGTGTTAAACTGTAAATGTCCAAAGTAGGGATTTATGGGGGAATTAAAACTGTAATAAACACATGATTGCCCATTTGCCATGATTTATTTTTTATAACCGATTTGTTTGAGCATCATAACAAAAATAGATGAAATGTTTATTTTCTGGTGTATAATTACATTAAATATACTTTATTGTGATATTACAAGGGCACTAGTAGTTAGTTCAATCAAACAAATATTCTACTCCTTTTTTACTGCTATTAACCAGATTTTCTATGATCACATAAGAAGAGCAGCACAATTACATTTACTTACTAAATGACAATAGTAATATTTATCTAGGTCAAGAGAGATAAAGGGTTAAATATATGATCAAGGGTTAAAGATATTACCAAGGAATCACTTTTCAAATAATGAATTCTGAAAGGATGCTTATCAATTTTATATCATATGATTCCATGTGAGTTGAAATGTGATCAAACAATTAATTCAATAGAGTGAAGTGATTATATAATATGAGAAAATGTGTGGCATATTAATTATTTGAACTAATTACCTTTATGTTTTGTCATATCTATACGTTTGTAAGCTTCCACAGCAGCATTGAGGGCACCTTGTACAACAGCCTCAGGACTTCCAACAAAAGTGTAAACTGTGCGATTTGTTGATGGGCCTGGATCAACATCCAACAGAATGACGCCCTCTGTCTTTTTTATGGCATCTGCAATTGCATTTATCACCTGAAACAAAGGTTTTTGAGATAAAGGATAAATGAAAGCTCAATCTCTTCTTGAACGAACCTGAGCTTGACCTGGTCCCAGTACAGATTGCATTTAAGAGTCCAAGCCCGAAAAATAAGTCTGTTACCCTCTAACTGGAAGTTATTTTCAAGAATCAATCTCAAATCTTGAAGAATCGGTTTTTTGAGGATTGGTTTTATTTTCTTCATATTCTTCTCAACTTCACCATTGATTTTTTTTCGATATACCTTCCAATACCCATCTTCGCGACCGGAAGAGAACTGCTGTTCATGATGAGATATGACTAATAGTCCTAGATCGATGAAACTAACTTATCTGTCTTACTTTGGATGAGTCTTCCAAGCTATTCACTTGAGAGCGCACAAAAATATCAGAGACCATCCTTAAGATTACCTTACCTCTTTCCTTATGAGGGCTCCCGATAGCATGTAGATAAGTGGGCAACGCGTTCGACTTCAGTGAAAGCGGTCCCGGGTTCGATTCCCGGTGGGGGCCTACGTGCGAAATGACCTAAGCTGTCGAAGCACTTTTAACAATACTACTACTACTCTTTCCTTATGAGTAAAAATGTCTTATAGAAAAATATGATAGGTGATTTTACACGTACAGGTGAGCATCTCTGAAGAATTCCACGGAAAAACGAACATGAGAAACATACTGACAGGACCGAGACTAAAAACGGCATGTCTGAATGTTCAGGCAAGATAGCTCAGTGGCCAGGGCAATCGTCCGGAAAGCGGAAGACCCGGGTTTTAGTACCGGTCCTCTGGTTTAGACCAGGGGTGAGGAAACTCTATCCATCGAAAGGCTGCATTTACCATTCGGTTGTATAAGAAAGGTCGCATGTGAAACCATCACGCCACTCTTGAGTTACATGTTGCCTAAATTCATATTCTTTAACAAAGAAATTGTGTGCAAGGAAACGAATGAAGTCGCACTTTGAATTCAAATAAAATTGATATATTCAGGTGTTCCTTGGTGGAACTTCTTTATGACGAAACCGTAGAGTGGTACACTTGTTTAGTTCCACAAAAAAATTATGGAATTCACCAAGTGTTTCTCTTTACGGTTTGAAACCAAATAGTATATTATCCATTAAATGTTCACTCGATGTCATGAGCAAGATTAGGAAACAACATTCTTTCAATACGGACAATAGTTTCAGGAAGTGATTAAAAGGCCGCATGGAACGCCCAAAAAGACCGAGGGTCCCCCACCTCTTGTATAGACGATGCGGACCGCCGCCTCTTTTGAGCCCATTACTTTTTTGAGCACCGGGGTATTGGCCTGGAAACGGCTCTCATTTTCATCAAAATCATAGGCAGAACACCATAGGATTGAATGCACAAAACATGGGAACAAAGGTGTTAATCCGTACAGTTTATTGCTTTACTATGTAACATCCTCATCTCACAGCTTGCATCTAAAGAATTTCTTCTTGGGAGATTGAAACGATGATGGTGTTTCGTGTTAAAATAGAAAAATGCAAGTCTAATTACAACTGATGGGTACAATTCATGGTATCCAAAAATAACGTAACATAAGAAAACATAAGAAATGAAATGAATTGTATCAAGCGAAACTTGGCGGAATTTCATGAATAATATATTTTAATATATATTTAATGACAAAACTTGCACAAATCCACAAGATTTATAGCAAACGTTTACCAGTTTCGGCGTGAGTTTACGCCATCATCAGAACTCCAGAACATCAGAACAGTTCTGATGATGGTGTAAAGTCACGCCGAAACTGGTAAACGTTTGCTATAAATTTCGTGGATTTGTACTAGTTTTGTCATTAAATATATTAAAATATAACATTCATAAGAAATGATTCCACTGTTTCAGTTGGAGGCTGCATTGCTAGCTACGCAAAAGATAGCGAAAAAGATCTTCCATTCGATATTATCACTATCGAATTTCAAAGTTCGTTTGAAAATGAGTGTACCTACGTTTGCCTTTAAATGTATTATAAGTCAAATGATTTATACATATTAATTTAATATTTTAAGTTTTTGTTCTTCATTTCTTCCGATCCGGCGATACCTTCGTAAAAATATCTAGTAGTTACCCTTCAAAAAAACGTAATGCCAAATGTAGTCCAGGTAAATGAGTAAATGGATTATGAATAAAAAAAACTTGGTTGATTTTCATTCCATCTGTCGTGTTAAAAGTAAAATTTGAGAATGAAAACAACAAATAGAAATGATATTGAACTTCCTTTACAGGAAATGTTATTAGAACGACCGGTTACGGTGATAAATCGCCATCAGGTTTGATGATGGCGGTCAATCCTTCGAATTAGCATTTCCTGTAGAAGTTTTATATCCTTTTTGTTTGTTGTGACGATGGACTTCTACAAAATCAAAGCTAGATGGGTTGAATTCGAAGAATGGAAAGTTTTCGACAGCTAATAGCAAGAAGGTTAGGGAGAAGAGAAACCAAAATTAGCCATTCTTTGTTCACCAATTTCACTATTACAAAGGAATTCCTTATCAGCTCAAGTGAAAGAATGTTTTTTGGGTATAAAGCGGTAACTAGATATTTCGTCTGTTGAAAATGGCTAGCCTAAAGAGGAAACAAATTATTCAAACTAATACATTATCTTTGTTTCAATTAAAATGTTCATTCAATAGTAATTGGGCATTTCGTGGTAATTATCTTCTTCCATTAAATAGTAACGTCATGGTTGATTTCTTATTACTAAGGAAATACATCTGTAAAGTACTCCTTTCATAATGTGATGGTATCAATCTTTACTCTCAAAGAAAGTAAACGACACTATAAATCGTAACAATGAAAACCTTATCTGCCGTTGCATTCACTTGATAAATACCTACACTGAATTCCGAGCGATACTTCAGAAGTTCATTTGAAACGGTTATGCTTCTTATGGAGAAGAACTCTAACAACAAATTGAATATGTGAAAATTTCATACCACCCTAAGGCTAAAAATATTTTAAATAAGTAAATAAAATANCTCCCCTCCAAACTTATGGTATAAATGTGACTGCTTCTGATAAATGTCTGACCTGAGGATGGCTATTGCCGAAACCGGTCGTGTTTCTAAATATATTTGTGGAAATTACTAAGTTTGTTATTTTATTTGTAATGTCTTTCCACGAAGTACGGCCTGAGAACTTAGATTTTATTTTAAATAAGTCTCACATAAGATTATTTTTGTATTCTCCCTGATTTGGGGCTTATATTTTCCTCTTTGTCTTAGAATGAATAAATGAGTTCAGTTCTCAGAATGAATGTTCGAGATGCTGCATAAAATTGGCGACGTCAATAGAATAAATAATTAAGAGTATAGATAAATAAAAATTCCTCATCTTCAGAAGAATTGCTTTAGCAACCTTTATGAATTCAATATTAGCCAGGTTAGCAGTGTTCAAGCCCCTGGTGGTTTCTTTAAAGGATTAACCTAGATTTTACATTTTTTAATAGTAGTTAACCAATAATATATAGGAAATTTAGCAACTATAAAGGAAGTTATAGCGAACAAAATGTTTTTAAACTTGCCACAAGCCCTCGGAAAACCAATGTGTTTGAAATAAAATACAACATGCCAATTATCTTAATTCCCTACTTATGAGGTATTTTATTTGAAATATAATAATACGGATGTAAATAAGAAATCAACGTTATTGTGAATGTAACATTTTATATTATCGTGAACTGTGCCGAAAGTTAGCGAAATTTAGCCGAGTATTTTAGTCTGACGTAAATTTTCGAGTCGAATAATAACATGCAAAATAAAACGAAACCTCGCCTTCACACAGATAGCAAGGTTCTTGTTTTTTGCCTTTCATTAATTTAAAGTCATTTTAGCCTTCTTCAAGAGGATATAATAATCATGTTTTTCATTTCAATGAACCACTACATTCGATGATTAGTGACGATAAGTGAGGATGTAAGATGATAAGTGTCACCCCAAAAAATACCTCTGGTTTATTCAATTTATTAATTCACTGAATCCCACGGAATTCAATGACCCAACTGGACAAGGGCAGATAGGGCTTGGAACTTGGAATTTAGTACCAAATTGACCTTGAGTTTCCTTCTGATAATCCCGCGGAAATATCGGAACAAACCTTCTACTGCGTTGAGGCATAGGTTTATCCATTTTTTAATAATTTAATTAAATTAAACACAAACTTCTTGCATTTATGTGTGTAGCCTGATTCCACTGTTTGCTGGATACGTACATTATGCAAGCTTGATAGGTATCATGCTCGTACTCTTGAGTAGGATTCGCTAATATGAACGCAATACACGTGCTCCTGCTAAAATCATTCAATATTTCTACGTGCATTAATGCGTAATATCTGGAAATATTGCCTTTGAGCGTATTTGAGCATATTAATTCTGATTCTTTAATAACTATAATATAATTCTGTCTATCCGACTGGGGTTGTCGGATGAAAAAAAAACAAAGATTAAACGAGTTAATTTCCAATAACCGGCAGATCTAAAAAAATGAATCCTGATGATGAGTGGAAATTTAGTTCATAAATTACCAATGAACTCGAAAACTGCAATGCTAGATTATCAGCGTTTTATGATAAAATACACCTATTCCTAATTGAGATCTCATTCTGATAATGGACAAAAAATAAATAAGATGGAAATTCTCTCGAGTCATACCTTATTTTACCGAACATAATGATATTTAAATTTGGAATTTGATGAATAACACTTTTTTTAAATTACGCATTTTTTTTCAACATTAAAGGTATTAAATGAAATAAAATTAAGAGCATAATTTATTTCGATGTCACGCTACGAATGAAAAAAAATTGATTTTTGGTTAATCCTTCAAGAAAGGCAACAACACCGATTAATTACAACGCCTTAATAATGGCTATGAAATTCTGAAAAGTCCTTTCTAGAGACATCTTTGGAAAAACTGCCGCTTTGACAGCAGCTTAAAAAGAGTAAGAAATGTCGGGCACGCCCACTTTTACTCCGAATCATAATTTAATTACCCACATAAATAATCCAACCACTGTCGATTGATCGCGGCTACTTTCTTGTCACAACTTTTTCAGCCTTCAAATTAATGACACACAAATAAAACAAACGTTAATTTCAGTCATTAGGATTCATTGTGCCAAAGCCGGTTTCTTCCATAAATTCGCCCACGAAAAAAATGGCCCAAAAAACTACTGCAAAAAACTACTGAAGAAATCCGTGATACTTTCTTTGGCATATGATTAAAAGCCGAGGAAGACAGGTAAGCTATTTTCTTATCGAGGTATACACTAACGATATCTACGGAAGCGACACGATCCGATAAAGCATTCTTACTGTTTTGTCTCGCCCCTCGGAGAAGTTGGGTACACATTCCACTATCTTAGGCATGGTTCTGACGGCTCCGCAAGGACTCGAAGAGGCGCTCAAGTTCACTACCACCGCCCGGCAGATGGTATCTCTTCCTCCGCAAAGTTTCTTCAACTCTTCCAGTCAAACGCAAGAAGTAATGAATTCTCCTGCGCCGGCCGCTTGACTACCTTTTCCAATAGGATAAGTCAGCCGGTTGAATACGAGTGTGGAGGTGATCGGAAGAAGAGGCATTCACTGTAAACCCGAAGACACTCCAGGAAAAGTTACGTAGCCGCCCCTCCCCATTCTTCCTTCCTTTTTCTCAGACCATCCGCCGGTTCTACCAGTTCTGCCCACTCTCCTCTGCCCCCTCCTCGAGCCTGCCACCTCGCTAAGCGGTCGGGTGATTTCAGCTCCAGCCGCTAGGATGTGCTAGTTTGTTTTTTCTTCGTGGAGGGTGATATGAATGCTAAATAGGTTAGCCTTTGGTGCTGGCGTCGTCGTGGCACCTAAAGAAATATATCGGAAGGAGAGGGTTTCAGAAGAAGCTGTCGCTGACAATCTTAAATATACAACAATGATGAAGAGTACACAATATTCCTGTTTCTTCAACTTTTCAATATGTTTTAAATCGACGGAAAACAAATCCGCTTGACGAACAAATATTAGTTAATTTCATACTTCAAAAAGCCTGAGTGTTCTGGCGCAGCTCGTTGGAAATCTACATTAGTATAAATTAACACAATATGTAATTTTACAGTTTCATTTTCGCGACCGGATTTTTGATCGTTTCAGGGTCATCAGGCAACGTATAAAATTCATCTTGATAACGCAGTAAAATGACAAATATGCAGATATACGCTCCTGGAAAAAATTCTAGATGTTTGCACGGAAGCGAAACGGGTCTCTAAGATAACGTTTCTTGCAAATATCCAACCATTTATAGTACACACATACTATTTATCATGTTTCATAGATAAAACTGTTAATTTTTATTAATACCGAAATATTTCTCCGAGTAACATTGAATCTATATGGTCGAATTCCTTTTTGTATCAGTCAACAATGCAAAGCGACCGCTAAGTCTAATGGTAATTCTCTTAAATAGCATTTCCTCTTAAACCTGTGAGAGAAAATCTTTTTATTTCACTGGAGGCTGGATAAAATGCAAGACAGCGAAAAAATAATTATCTGTATGCAGATTGATGCCACCGTACAGTTCATCCGATGAAAAGTAGATATTTCTTTGATATCGACTTGGATGCGATGAGACAATTGAAAATTTTTGTGCTCTATAACTGAAATTTATGTCAACCCGACTGACCTTTTGGCCAAATCGGTCTCGATGTTAGATCTTCCGTGTTGGAGAAGCTCCCTCCGAGTCCATTGATTCCAACTCTATGTAGATTATGACGTGTGTTTGAGACCTAGGTATGCAGGACTACTTTCATGACATCCACTTCGTGCTTATGACAAAAATTATATTCATTGGAAGGAATTTTATTTTGATTTATTAATCTTCAAATTTTAGTTTGGAGAGGGGGGAAAATGTATGTTAGAATGGGAACACGACTAAACCAGAGTTTACCTTCTTGAAACCTAAATGCTGTATTTGCCAGATGTAAAATCATACGAGGTAACTCCAAATCTTCGTCTACAGATACTAGTAAATCTTATTAAAAGTGGTGAGGTTTCGCATATATGAGCTCCCATCGGGTACACCGGGAATTTCACGACAGGCGAACGCGCTACCCAATTGGATATTCGGAGTCCCTTCCTAAATATATAGAGCAGATAAATGCTGGAAATGCGACTAGATTTCCCAAAGATCAACATTAGATATTATATAGTTAATCTCCTCTCTAATGATTTTATTTACATATTTACTGGGTAAATCTCTACAACCATCAAAATAACTTTTCGACACCAAATTATGAAAGTTAAAGGCTGAAAGAAAAATAGAAATTCAACTTTGAGATATCCACAGACTATCTTCCAAAGGCTCAAATCCTTTCTCAACAACAAGAGCATGTCCTCACCTCGACACCTTTTCTTTGAGTGCTAACAACTTCATACCCTCTCTGTACTTTTCTTGTTTACTTTCCTAGTCGTCTCTGATTGGTAGTAATCCTAACAGGCGAAGAAAGATGAGCGAAACCAGTTCTCTTCCAACATCCAACTTCTCTCCGTTTTCATTTCTTTTTCGTAGTCTTTATTGAACCAGTAGAATGACCTTCGAAACTTTCGCAACCTTCGTTGCCGGCTTTTCGCAAATATCCGCACCATAAAGTAGTATGTATCTCCATGGATACCGCATTATGAGAAGGAATAGGGAATAAATCCATCATATGCGATAGAAAATTACTGAATGTTCTCTGGTAAAAAAAATCATGTAATATCCAATATGGTTAATGTTGGAAATTCGATGTCGCGAAAATATTAAAATAAGCATTTTATGAACATATCGATACAAGAAGTTAAACCATTAAGTTAGCATCGGGGACAAAACTAAAAGAGGGAAGACACTACATCTTAAAATAAATTTAGACTTAAAGGCTAAATTTCCTGGAATACACTCGATTTCCATAGGTCCATTTAGCTCCTACTACCACAGAGCTGTTGTTTCCAGTGCAGGCTTAACTCATGGACCTGATGGATACTTTCTCGAGGGCCCCACAAATATAGGTGTCCCATGTTAATTTGTGTATGTCAAGTGACTTTCCATTGATAAGTATACACTTGACGTTTTTACTAAGTCTAAATTTGTATAATGCATTATTTTTAGTTGCAATATAAAATAAATACATATNAGACCGGCTTTTTTCGTAAAATTTGGTCAACTTTGACCCCCTGTAGAATTTTAATGCACCGGAATAAAAGTAAATGATTTGGTAGTTATATGCAGAATTTACTAAAGAATCGCCATGCGAAGTTTCAAAGTCCGCTCTAAAGAAAACCATTTTCTTATTTTTGGCCAGCTTTTTTCGATTCTAGCCCACTGTGCGCCGTTTCGACATTTGCCTTGCTTCTTGGTTTTTAATCTGCGTATGTGCAACGCTTTTGTCTTCGTCAATAACGTATCATATCTTATCCCAGTTAATTTGGCACAGGATAAACGTCACGTAGATAAACAATATCGGCGACTGCTTTCTTTTCAGTCTGCACGTTAGTGAAACGCTCCGCCATATCTACGTTAGTTTATTTTTGTTTATCCCAGCCGGAGAGATGCCTCGTCGGTTCACCAGATATTGAGCTATTTTGTTTTCTTTTCGATATGCAAATTTGCAGCTCTCGCAGATCCTCCTTATAATTCTCTTAGTCATCTCATTCACTGTCCGTTGATGTGTCAGAGCGGAACTTGTGACTGCAAGGAGCATCTGAATTTTATTAGTAAACTCAATATGGGAAGGCGTTACCTCGTGGAAGGCCATTACAATGAAAGAAAGACCGTTTCGTACACTTCCACAGCAATTTTATTTATTGGCAACATGTTTCGCTAGTGTCCTAGCATCATCAGGCAAAAAATTTTTCCACATTTTCAAATATATAGGAAACCAGAAAAAGGGGGGGGAAAGGGTAAATGGATGGGTTTTTTCAAAGAGGAAAGAGTTTACTTGGAAGGGAAATAGATGTGGGTGCAATAAATGCTCTGGTAATCTACCTCGAAAACAACTCACAGTTTTCCCATGCAATTCTGAAGATAAGGCACTTTATCAAAGCCCTCGCGCAAGACCTAACCAAAGAACAACTGCAAAATCGTAGTCACGCATTTAATTTGCCCAGGAAATTGAGAAAAAGAACTTTAGCCATTAATGAGAAAGATTAAGAAACTGGATGTAAGGAGTCAAAACCAGGTAGTTCAAAAAGCTTAGGGGAAACGGGGGGAAAAGAAGTAACCAGAAAGAGATGTTACATTTGCGACAGAAAGAAGAATGGAATGATAAGATATTAACGTACTTTCTGTGAAAATTATATCTGTTTAGAGCATTCGCAATGCGTTTGCGTCGTTTGTAAGGATAAAAATGTGTAGTAACGCTGTGATGTGAATAAATTATATTAAATGTATTAGAAATAGGGTTGGTCATTTATAGACGATTAAAATGTTATATATAAGTGACAACCTAATGTATTTACAATTTTATTAGTCATAAAAGAGTAAATAAATAATTTAAGAGCAGTATATAGCATTTTCTCTATTGTTATTTATTTTTTATAATCTTTAATATTGGCGTCTGAGAGACACCACGCAAGCATATTTGTTCCAAAAATTGACGCGAGTAGTGAAGGGTTAATAATAAAATTATTTGATTATTAACAAATCTACAATTTACTTCTATAACACTTTTACATACTTTTATGTAGGATATAGCATTATTCACGCTTTGTGTAACTCTCTTATATTTAGGATAAAGTAAAGGAAGGTAACTTAGTAGATTGAAAACCTACGAAAATCCCCTTAACAGTGTGAGAGAGACGCGGCACGGTAGTTCAGTGGTTAGAATACCTGCCCGGAAAGTGGGAGACCTGGGTTCGGGTCCCAGTCGTGTCCCTATTTTTCACACTTGCTATTCCTCTCTTATATTTCTAAAAACTTGCAATTCAGTTTCATGAGCAGTCTGTGAGACCTCATTAGCTGCTTCGATTAAAAATGCAATAAATAAAATCATTTTCTACAAGGTTTTATTATTCAATATACCAGCAAATACATAGGAGGCATTAATCATAAAAAGGCCCTGATTATGGATATGCAATGCTATTAAAAACTTTTTCTTTCAAAGTTTTTACTATTTTCAAATAATAATTTATTTGGAAAATTTGTTGCTATAAACATAAACCTAAATTAAAATCTAACTTAGTGAATAACTGATGAGATATTTAAAATTTCAAAATATCATTAAAATTCATTCAGTCAGTTTATAAATATTAAATAATTTGCGGCCTCCCAGACCATACACCACTGGTTGTATGACAAGAATGTCACTTGTTAAGGGTTAAAATATTTAGGTAAAAAAGTACTTAAGGTATTTAGGTTCTGTGAAAAACAAAGATTATTATGATTAGTGACATTTTGAGTCAGAACTCAACAGATTTTGCGCAATTCATGTCTTTCTTAAAGAAGTCTAAACGGCAATCAAGTATCTCCTGTAAAACCATCTATCACTTGTAAAATCACTACATTGACTCGCTTATCAACTGTAATTATGAAATAATTAATACAGCCCTTTTGATGAATTAAAAATTAATTCTTCAGTTGCTCCTAAAAGACAGGTAAAGGTGGGAATTACTATTTCAACAGCTTAATAAGTATTCAAGTATTAATAATAAATATAAATGTGAATGAATAGAGACTTTTTATGGTCATTAAAATATTTACTTCCAAAAAGATATTATTGTTATTAAAAATCCATCACTACCTGAAATTTAAATAAATATGTCTATGAAAAGTATGCTGTTTCCTTTTAGAATAGTTATGCTAATTGATTAGAATAATTACAATACTCTACACCATCCTATGCTTCCATACACCTTTTCATCCTCTCCCTTTGATTTATTAAGATGTGCACATTTCTTTTCTATAGCATCTCATCACTTCAGTTAACCAGTTTTCTCTGATATGGAAGACTTTTCTTATTGTTCTAGCAGACTTTTATTAGTCCATAATCATTCCCTAGCGATTCATTCTAGACTCTGTTCTTTTCCTACATGCTCATCCCCTTATTACCCATTACCGCTAAATTCACTTTTCTCAAGTGCCTCTACTGACTCACCAAACTTTTGCTAATATAAAACAAAGCTGATAGGAGCACATTTTGTTTCATAACTATCTTTGCCTCTTTTAACAGTTCCCCACAGTTGAACACTGACTACATACTACCACCACTCTTGTACCTATATTCATTACCTTTCTATTCTATATACTATTCTGTACATTCTACCAATCCATAAAAACGTTCTACAAAAATTATCTACCATTACAATGCAATACTCTCACTATATATGCATAACTTAAAGGTAACCGACTGATTTATTTAAAGGAATATCACAGCCTTTGTTTACACAAAATTCATCCTCATATCCATTCCCTCTCCGATTACAACTATACAATTTCACAGAACTAATTTGGCAATTCCTCAGCATGCTGTTTACAGCAGACTAAAATTTGCATTTTCTTCTATGGATCAGCTGGTCCCTTTTTCTAAATTCATGTATTACTGACATTTTTACGTATAAATTTGATTTTAAGAACCAATTTTTGTACTTTTATACACCAAACATGCAAATATACAATATGCACAGATCTTACGAGGAACGACTTCCACATTTTTGTGAAGATTTAGATGAAAAATTTTGTGGTGATGCAGGAAGTGAAAACAGAAAAAATAGGGTTTTTATGAATGGGTTTTAGTTTCACTACAGTAAATTATCAAAAACTTTGAAATGAGTATAACCAACTCTGCAACAAGAAACTGTGCCAGCCAAATCAGTGGGGAGACTACCCTATGGGGAAAAATTCTTATTTAAAAAAAATATAAATAAGCTGTTAAAATGATGTTTTGCAAATGGATTATATTTTGCATATTTTCTATTTCAAATATATATATTATAATTTACTTAATTTTTATGGAGGGACTTCAATTTAAAAGCTCAAGATTTATCTCTAAAAAGAAGATTTTTCCCTGTAAATTTTTCACCTGGTGCCATGATTATTAACAGGAGTGAAAAATTATATGACAAAGCAAATGAATAAATATTTCCTCTAAGAAATTCCCCATTTAATTTCAAAAGCCCAAGTTAACAAAAATCAGAGTTATACACAAATCAGGAATAGTTGATGCTTCGTGACCAAAAATATGATAAATCCATATAAAAATTTGTTAGAGGGGAAATGAATGAACATAAGAATGCAGCAAAAAGAAAATAGATGGTTACAGGGTTGAGGCCATGGTTACATTATTTAGGTTCCATATTATATCCTTAGGTAATGTGACTTCATACCAATAGCAAAATAATAATAAGTATTATAGCTTCATATAATACCGAAAGTATTATAGCCCAGAGTAGCTGAGTAGTATCACTTATCCCACATTATTTCCAGATAGTAGGTATTTATAAGTATGTGCCAAAAACTAAAGAAATTATGATCAAGTCTTCTACATAAAGAGCTTCAAGAACCTCTATTGAATATTATAATCATAACTTCCATAGCCACCGTAAGTTTCAAATGCCATTTTCTCTCTTAACTTAGAAACTAAGCTCAAAATATTCTTCATAGCAACACTTAAAATGCAGAAAGTTTGATGTTAAGGGAAGATCCACCATAGATGAGAGAGTTAATGGATAAATTACCAATCTGGACTGCAGGCTTCTCTGGTTGTCTGTCTGTATGCATTCATTTTAATTTAATTTCCTACCCCCAAACAACACTCATCCAATATATCACCAGATATTCAGCCATCCAATTCTAAGCTATCTTTTTGTGTCAACCGAGACTTGATTAATTTGGTTTGTGAATCTTTTACTGCCCATACCATCTTCTGGGGAGTCAAGTTGAGTTAAAAATAAAAGGAATTTTATTTGGCTGAAAAATTGCAGAAAACATGTGAATTAATGCTGCAATTGTCTTCCTAATGTAATAATCATACACAGCCTCATTTTCAATAGGTCATTAGCATCAATAAAGTTTAGATGTATCTGGAATAATTTATTATATGTAATATTTAAAAGAACATCCATATATTGGTTCCTGGAAGAGCCATATCTTATTTTAAAAGGAATGTCTGAACATAAGCCATTAGTGTTAGTGCATTAATCTTCAAGTATTAAAATGTTAACTAAAAGGCTAAAAGTTAATACTTATAGAGCATATAGAGAAAATTTATCACCTAAAACGTATCCATCTAATCTCTAGCATGCATGTTATTACAATCTCAAACTTCAATCAATAACATTCCTTTGTTAATGCTACTTATGGCCAGTTCACTCTGTGTGATATTGTGCATTAGGAGAATGTGATATTCTGCAAAGAAAATTAGTTCTTTCTTCTGTTTATTATTCAAGGGATTAGTTTCTCTAGTAACCCAAGTCCAACATTGGTCTTCTTCTTGACTTGCTAACATTATGTGGCTTCATATCTTTCCAATATAGTCACTTTCCATTTAACCAGTGCAAAAATTATTGAGGGAATGATGTAGCTCTGCAACTTTGGATAGTATGTAAATGCTATGTCAGACACTCTGCATGTTCTTAATATACATTTAAGGGCAAAGTTTCAGCAGTTTTACTAAAGCTTGACAAAAGGTCTTGACTTCCTCACTCACGTCTTAAAGATAAAGATATGAGCATGCTTGGCTTAAATAATTGGTCAAGTATGTACTGATAAGAAATGAAAAACTCTTCCATACAGAATTTACTAATGACTAGTTTGACTCATCAGAGTCATCATCCTGATGACGGTGATGGTGCCTGATGATGACTCAGATGAGTAGAAACTGGTTGTTAGTAAAATCTGTGTGGAAACTACAAAGTTTTTTTATTTCTCATCTATGACATTCAACCATGTAAGCCTAAACCATATTGATTATATAAGTATGTACTGGCCTTTAGGAACAAGGGTTTAAAATTTAAATGCACTATGTTGTGATAAATGAACAGCGATGGTAGAAAAGCTTCAAAATATGATTTTAATGCAAATTTCACGTCATATACTAGGAAAATTATTAGCACCACCAAGTCACCAAGGAGGGACTGTTTGCTCCCCCTGCTGACACAGGCTTAACTTCTTGGAGTAGTAATACTTCTGAGGAACAGGTGTGAGTTTACAAGCACCTTTTTCCTTCCAACTCTACAATTCTCCAGTCTAACTTTCTCCCTTACACCAGTCCTCCTTAATCTCCAGTTTTATGTATTTCTTGAATCCCACTTCCACCTTTGTCCCTCTTGCCCTCCTCTCTCTCCCCATCCCAGTCATATTGAATTTTCATTAGAAATTTTTTTCTGGAAAGCGCTTCGCTTCCAATGAAGAAGTTGAGAGGGCCGTAGATGGATATTTTCACAGCCTTCCAGACTCTCAACGTTGGACCAAGTGTGTTGAAGTCAAGGGAGATTATGTAGAGAAATAAAATAATTTTTAACTGAAAATCGCCGTCTTTCATTGTCAGGCTGAGAACTTTTCACCTTACCCTCGTATATAAGTTTTAATACTAATTACGAATATTTTAGTTGAATATATTTCTTAAAGATGATGAGAGATTAACTTTATATATATTATATTTAAATATTTATCGAAATGAGGAGAGTTAATAATTATAAATGTAATAGATAATTATTTAAGACAGCGTCATATGGAGTTTTATTAGTTTAACATAAATTTGGGTTAATGCGAAGTTTGAACATAAATCTCGGTCCCACCATTAGGATAATCTGCTTAAGGGTGAACTATCCATTTCTGCTGTAATAACTTGGTAAACACTTATCTGTTCACGTTTATGCAAGTCATCGAATGGTTTGTGTCTTGAGGTGTGAAATAATAATATACACAATTGAATAGAATAAAAAGCCAATTTGAAATAGAAGATTGTCATTCGTAATACAAAGCTTGAAACTTTAAGGTGATAAATGAACACGCTTAGATGTGTTTTATGAATATACCCTATACCATGCAGTACCATATGGTTCAGCAGTGGTACAGTATACATTTATGTCAAATTAATTCTGCATTGTAGCATTTGTGATGCGGATAGACAATATCTCACGCTAGCTTGCGAGCTGCTATCTAAATTGGACATTTTTCTACTAAACAAACAAGCTCGACAGTATCTCCGAAGAACAGTCAACGTTATTTTTTTAATGTATCAATGGTAGACGCCGTCACTTTGTGGGACTCATCAGGTAGGAATAATACAGTGTGTAAAAATTCCACAATATATTTCCTTAACGCGACCGGTTTCAACTAATACATAGTCATCATCAGGTAAACCATCAGCGAATTTTTTCAGTGTTTTTAATTCCTACAATTATTTTGAAGTAATACTCGTAGAAGTTTGTTGAAGGTTCTTACCGTTCTCATCGATGTCATACTAATATGTTGACTGTATCTTGACGATATCTTTAGTTTTTTCCTACAAAATTAGTAATCACAAATAAGAGACTAAGAAGAACGCCATTACAAACAAGGCGCAAAGGGAGAGGAAAGAGGAGGACGGCGATACAGATAATGTAAACAGTTTTTAGTCTAACTAATCAGGCAGGCGATGGAGGATGGAGGTTTTAGTATGGCAAAAAAGAAATTACTATCCACGAAGTTTATCTGGCAATCGATTTTGGCAGTATGGTTCTTCTTTTATACTTCCAAAACTTAATTTAATCTATATTTATAAATCTAATCATCGCGAGGAAATTATTCAGGGATAAGATCAGCACCGGGAAGTTTAGGTAAATACGTACTGCAAGATTTACTATAGTGCATTGACGGATCCAGAAGGAGGGCGATCACCCCTATCGATGATTTTGCAAAAAAGAACAATTTGCTTGTGGAATATCGAAAAGATTAGTCTAAGAAAGAAAATGTTTCCACGATGACTATATGTATTGGCTTTTCACGAAAATATGGGATTTTAATAGTTGATTAGAAAGAGTTATTGCCTTAAAATGGGAATTTGAGGCAACATATCGGATCTGGAAACTTGCCAAGGGCAGTTTCCAGAACTGCACCTGCTACGGTGGGTTATAATTATGAGAATAGAGGAAATGCGATGAATTTCCGATCGCAAAGAACTTCTCTTAGTAGAGCACACATTTTCCTAACAGGACGGACTTATTTAACAGATGCAGCTAGTGCGAAAACTATAGAGGCTTTAAAAGAATAAAACAGGTAGAAACATATGAATAACAGATTTTAACCACTTACGAAATACTCATCTAATGGAGAGAAATCCTACCGACGCCCACATCTCTTACGGGAACGTTCTTATGAAGGCGCGATCGAAAACTAAACAAAAAACGACCGGGAAACCGCGAATACAAAAATACGATTAAAAGCGACGGAAAAAAATCTTCCGAATGCCAACATCCGCCTCCCTCCCTTGGATGGAATGGGTTCATCCGTACCTCATACCACACCTCATCTTTCCCCCATCCTTACGCACCCCACCCACTCTCCCTCTCAAGCAACGGTTACCGTGGCTTGACCCGAGAGAGACGGCGAATCGCACCAGCATAGTCAGTCTTCTTCACAGATGCGAACCCGTAGGTAGGTCAAAGAAGGCATGAGACGAACGCTCCTCTCCATCGGCCTTTCGTGCATCTGCTTACCTCTTCTGGTAGCCGCAGTGCCGTTGGAAAGGCCCCCGACCACGGAGGAGAGCTTCCATTTTAACGAGACGAGGGTGCTGCACAAGAGAGAGGATTTGGCTGCGAGGAAGGCAAAAGGTGAGCTGCGTATCGTTAGTTAAATGGGATGCACCTGTTAGCAGGTTACTGTAACAAGCGTGGCTCTCGTAAGTGGGTGTCGCTGTTCGCTTCAAAGGATGTGGCGTGTCTGCGTTTAAGTTGACTGGTACATGCTCCGGATCTGGTTGTTTATCGCCCATTCTTCGATCCACCGGAGGGTTTTTAAAGCTTTGTGGTCGCTAACTGCCCGAGATGACTCTTACTCGTACTATATTATGTGTTTAGAGCACAGTAAAACATAGATGTTACTAACAGAATTAGTTCACGTTTTAAGGAAGAGGAACACTTGTGGCAATTTTTATCAGTTGATATTTTATGAGCTCATGACAACCGAGTACAACCTTTGGGTGGATATTGTCATGTTGAAACGTCCTATTCGATTCTCTTTAATCTCGAAAGGAAGATCTTGTTAATTTTTCTACCGTGTAAGCAATTTGGTAGTGTTTAAAAACAAAAGCAAAATTGTGGGTAGCAAATGGAAATGCCAAAAAACAATGGCAGGTTCTTTACTTTGCTTTGTTTTCACAGTATAGTGTACACTTTGTTGTTAACGTCAATGCAAGAAAAATTTTTAATGAGTTCTGCGAAAGTTCTCCCAAGATTTTACGTAACACCAAACGTTCGCATTTCAAATTTTCCCGCTACATAAACAATGTGAGGGTGTCATTTGTAGAAGTTTTGACAAATATTTGATCATTTGGTAATCTAATTCATTAACTCAGATAAAACCAGTCGTATGGTAACGACATCTCCGATCTGCCGCGTGATATTTTCCAAGGATGTCTTTCTAATTATTCTGAAAGAAATATTCATCATCTTGACATTCATCGATGCTTCATATTGCTAAATCCATTTACACTGAGGTATTATCTAACTAGAGAGATTCTCATATATGAGATGTACAAAGTTTTGACAGTAAAATTAGGATATTTACTATTAATCATAAAAGTAGTTCTAGGAAAATTTTCATTTCCAAACAAACTAGGATTTTATTAGAAACAGCTGATGCTGTTACATGCCACTGTTTGAGATCTATATTTTCTCCCTAATTCTCGGCTTACCAGAGAAACATACAACCCTCCATACATGTTACACGTACTATTGAAATAGTATGAAAGAATTGTAGGTTTAGTGATATGAAATAATGAAGTCTCGAAGTTAGAAGTGAAAACATTAATATCTCACTGATAATATAAGGATTATGACTAATATATAACTCTTTCCAAATTAGGTTATTAAGAAATGGATAACCCACAGCCAATAGCTCACAAAAATGCAGTTACATTCGTGGAAATGTGTTGCCTAAAACTTGTCAAAATATGACAAAAGTAATTGACGGAGCGGATTCGGTGTAGTGCACTCCATACTCCACTATGTAATCTGGCGCAATTACGAAAATTCTTCATAAAAGACTTGAAAAACTGGATGTAGAGTTTATGCGAAGCTGCACATCTATTGCAAGACATTTCTCTTGAACAATGAAATCAGTGTCTGTTCAAGGGCAACATATATAACGCGCTTAAACTTGACCTTCACAATAACAAATCATTTGGCCGAGTTTCTAAAATTATTCCCAGGATATCCCCTTTTAAAATACATATAAATACATATATCACATTGCAGTTTTAATTTCATTCCTGAATGTAGTCAGAGAATCAGAAAATGTGATTCCGTATTTTTCTTGCGTAAACTAGCATAATTTTCTAAGAAATACACCATGTTTTATTCTCATAATCAGTTCCTTCTTTTAGTACAAAAGCAGACCAGAATTTACAGTTAGAAATGCATCAAACGGGATACAAATTTTTCTTCGAGTTTAACAACTGGCTCCATTTATCGTATACTTTGCAATGCCTGTGATGCAAATTTTTCTGCAATTATATGCGTAGATGAGCCCTTAAGGATCTTTGCTTTATATAATAACACTCTTCATAAGATTCCATTCTAAATACTAAAGTATTTGTTCCCCCTTTTATACTAGACGATACGATTATCAAGTAAATCGGGGTTCTTAAACCTTTTTCTATGCCCTTGTTTTATATTTGCATAATATTCTCCTTCCATAAAAAATAAAATTTGAAGTAAAGAAGTAATGAAAATATTTTTTCTTGGAACAACTTTTATTATTAATTTTCTACTTTCTCATTTTGTTAATATAGTATTTCAAATAATGAGAACCTTAAGACTCTCCTCCATGCCGGCGCTTCTATGTTTTTTAATGTGCCCCTTGTAGACCACTGATATAAATTATGAAATCTTTTCATGTAAACTATGGATAATGTGCCCCTTGTAGATCACTGATATAAATTATGAAATCTTTTCATGTAAACTATGGATAATTCCAATGAATAATGTTTGTGCCATCCTATCCACGCCCAACATAAAACTTTTGCCCAGGTCAGGGACGATTTTCACCTTGAAGTCAGCTCTGCAAACGGCGACTTGGCTCGCGCTGGCTATTTTTTAAGCTTTATTATGCATTTTCCATTCACGAGCATATTTTTTGCAGACATCACTTTGTATCCTTTCCAACATCTTGTTTCATCCTCCTAACAACATCAGTTTCTCAATCGATTGTTTTCTTCTTTTCCAGTGTTGAACTTTTTCTCCGTTCCTCCGAACAGAGAGTGCCTCTCGGATGACAAGCGGAGGTCAGGTGAGTCAATGTATAATTAAGAGGGTTTTTAGTGATGTTTCCGGATTTTCTTTGAATTATTATTCAGGGAAAGAATTCGGTTAAACGCATTGCTGAAAAGAAAATCGGACGTAGGAATTCACTATAAATTCTAACATCGTTCCAACTCTTCCTCCTCAAACGTAATATAGAGAAAGTATGGTAGATGAAAATTCCACCACGATTTTCGTGCGGAAGTATGGTCTCTGAATTCAGTTATTACTATCGGATTTTTACTTATATTCCCCTGGACTTCGTGAATTTGTTGCAAGTTAAGTACTCTACACTTAGGAATGACTGTAACAACAAAGTTATTCTATATTCTTTTCGTGGTATTTCTTCTCTGGCGCAAATGTAGAGCTAAATTTACCGAGAAGAAATATTTGACCCAGGTTCCCCAAAAAAAAGGCATTTTTTTGCTAGTCTAAATGTATAAATTCTACTGAAAAGAAACGGCGCACTTATGCAATGAGCAATGTCATCCTGAGTTGCATATGAGCTGTCTCAGTGTGGTGAAATTTTCAAAATATTCTAGTATCAATCACATTGTTGTTAATCGGCGTGTAAGTTTAAAGTCGACTAGTTCTAGAGTCGTCGTCTTAGTAAAAACCGAACTGCACCAATGTTTTATAAAAGTTAATAATTTTTTCTATGATTAGAAAGCAGGAATTTTTTAAAGTAAATGAGCTTTATCAGTAAATTACTGAAACATTTTGAAGAAACCAGCGACGGCGTTGCCACATCACTTCATAGCAGGGCGCGAAGCACAAACAGGTTTCTCGTAATAGCTCAGGGAATGAAAATTTTTTGGTAGGATTATACCTCTAAACAGTAATTCAAAGAGGTCAAGCGAAGTTACGAGGGGCTAAAACTCGTAATATCCTTTGTCCATGATAAAGTTTTGACTGTTTCTATCACAAAATTACACATTGACAACTATACCTTGAAGCAGGTGAGCTCTGTGTATAGAGAAAGTTAACTATTTGTCGCCTAGACCGGAAATAACGTGGTCTACGAAGAAATGTCCTATCGCCCTAAATGGTTTAACACCTTCATCATCATCATCATTGATGTTTTACTGTAGTTCTTTTATTTGTTAATTGTTTTTGCTGTAGATTACTTATAATAGGTTTTTGAAAGATCATATTTGAAATCCAGGCATATTTTGTTCAAAAATATTTTGTTTATTTATTTAAATAGTAGTAAATTAACCCAACTATTACCAACTTCGAAAAAAGTCGTACAAACAGATTAATAATAAAAATCTTGCAATAGATTTCGTCCAGAAGCTCAATCCTTTCCTTTTAAATCTCGAGCTCGAGAAGAGCGTATATTTAAGGAAAATATTTTTCGCTGAATATTTTCCTGAATAGCTTCCATGTCTGTGCAATGTATAAAGCAATGCTCTAAGTGTGCCATTCTATTAGCTTCCTCCTGAGGTTTTCATTCATTTTGCTCGTTCACGTAATTCCCTTTCTGTCTACGGCCACGTTAGCCTTCGCTATTCCAGACTTCATCTCAATCTTTCAGTTCCCGTCTCTTCCGTCTTAATGCTGTAATAAGCATAACAAGGACACTGCCCCACGAGTGGAGTTTTTCAGAGTGGTTATTCTGTTATTTCTTATGCCTTTACCAAAGCTGCGCTTATTTTAGTCACAATGTCCTCATCACTTTGGTATTACCTAGATTTATTTCCTGTGTAATATACCTATGCATCTGACGAGATGTAAACTCAGAGAAAGCGCTTTCCTGTGCTATAGACTGAGGAAGGCGGAAAAATATATTCGATGAGACTCGATTACCCATTCTACCATTGGTATCAACTTTAATTGATAGAATTAAAGGTTTAAAATTATGATGAAAACATACAATGTAGCTGAATATAATTTCATTGGTTTTGCTACGGTTATCTGTGGATAGACGCAAATAAAAGATACCAAGAAAAAAGTGCTTCAGTATTCTGTGAATTTTACTAAATAAATAGCGTAACCTAAATTTGAGAAAGTTATCCGTACCTGTTTTAAAAGGTTGGGAGAATTGAATTACGTTGAAAGACAGTCCAAAAGGATATTTTTATTTGCATTGAATTTGCTAACTTCATAATTATCAACGGTCCCACTCGCCGTCAGTTATAATGCAACAGATTAATAATTTTATCATCAAAATTTGACTCAAATTTTAGCATTGATATTCAAGAGGGTAAGTACATTCTAAAACCATTTACGTTCTCATAGAAGCATCGCTCGATCATAAACTTTGTTTGTGAGCAAAATGAGAAACTGCTTTGATTTCAAGCATTTATCAAATTAATTTCGATAAACTTAAATACAACTTACATTCTATGGGCGACACAGGGTTTATTTACTCATACGATTCAGTGCATATGTAAGTATACGCGATAGTAAAGCTATAGATGTAATTTCAAGAAAGATATATTGCTTGAGATATTTAATTAAAATTCTTTTCTTGACATATTAGGTATTTGCTTCAACCCTTACGAGTGTAAGATTCAAAATGGAGAAGCAAGAGGGCAGTGCTCAAGAGGATACGGCGTCTGCTGTGTCTGTAAGTATTCATACCATTTTATATGCTAACAATCGATGGTGGCTTTGAAACTACTGCTCAAAAATATTTTGGCCAGTAATTTATTCATTGACAGGGGTTCAGAAAACACAAAGTATTTTGATAGTAACCGTCGACAGGAATCAGAGTGAGATAAAATAATTATCCTCCATCATTCACTCTTTTAGTTTGATCTAAGAATAGCTGTGACCCCAGTTAATTGAAAACGCGACAAGAAAGAAGCGAGGTTTGTTGCAAAATTTCGAATTGGCAATCTATAATCGTAAATACAGCAAATACAGCTGCCTGCATAAATGGATTGGTTTGCATGTAACTGGCAGCTGTCAAAAACAGTCAAAAATGTAACACACCCAATGAAGGCACGTTCGAATAAATGTTTTCCGTTCTGTCTACATAAAAATCTCAGAATAATGTCAGCCTGTCAGCTGGGCAGTCAATCGATTTAAGACGAAAGTTTTGAGATCAAAACCGACCAGTTCTTCGAAAGCATTCATGCCCAAAATCCCGCCCTTGATGCCCGAAGCGTCCATAAGTGCGGTCAATTTCCGATTTACCTTTTTCATTAGGCGCTTGGCACGGTTTTTGCCGCAAGAAAAGGGGCCATTGACACGCCATGAAAAGGTTAAACTGAACAACAGAATGAAGAATAAAACTTTCAGTAAACCACAGAAAAGTGTTTGAGCCTATTTCCTCTGTGGTTTAGAAGTCTCATTCTTCATTTCGTTACACGTTAATGAATATTGCATAGTTGAGCTTACATCGGTTAAAACGAAATTCGTCCTTCAATTATTTAACTTTTGCAAAGCAATTATCAGCTTTAAGTATTTGTGAAATTCTTGAAACTAACAATTGTTGTAAGTCAAACAATAAATTATTCAAGAATAGTTTAATCCTATGCATTCAAATTTGAACCAAATTGCACACGACCGCATGTTGCCATTCGATCGTAAAGAATATCTTGGTACCATTGACATCATTGACTGATTCTCTCTTATCTAAGTTCATTATTAAATTAAACGTGTTTTAAACGTTGTTTTTGGAGTGTGTTTAGACTCCGAAGTCCACTCTAGTAATCAAATTTATTCACAAACAAACATGCATATCCAAGTTGTGAATCGAACCCAGGATCCTGATGACAGGTTAGAACGCTAACTACTCTTCCCCTGTAGTATATATGGTGGAGATAAATACTCTTTCTGGTGGAAGAATGTATGCATGAATGAAGGGTAGGATGTGTTATATACTCTTCATTGAAATGGCAAAGTTTTTATTAAAGGGGGGTATAGGAGTTCGGTTTTATGATACATATTAAAAAGATTGATCAAGGAAACTTACTCCAATGCAAAATACTTGCTCAAATTTTCTTTAACCAAAAATTGAAGCACTTTTTCACAATAGGGCTGTAAAATACTGTATCAGCGATTTAGCGTTAGATAAAGCTTTTGAATCCCTCCTATTCCATGTTGATAGTTGACAGATTCTCCTAATAGTACGCTCTTTACTAAATGGAAATTATTACAATTTATTCTCAGTATGTTGTTAAATATATATGCTTTTGCAAATTCGCCTGTAATCTCCTTTTTCCCAAATCTCCTCGATTACACACGAAGGAAATTATGATGATCTATTCTTCCCCAATTTCATTCAATTTTTCTTATTTTTAGCTTATTATACTCCTAAACAATTTAATCTCTGTTACCTGATGATAGCTTCCTTTTCTATTTTGGTTTCTGATTGTTCTTTCCTTCCCATTTTCTTAGGGCCGATTCCTCTGACCCGTTGTTAAAAATTGGTATGCAAAATGGCATTTAAAATGTGTTTATGCATATTATGGGAATTTCTGGTCTCAAAATTAACTTTCTTATGAAATGATAAAAGTTTTGGCGTGTTGAGTTTCCCTTGTAGCTTCAGGTATTACTTTTCCATTCAGTGCTATTTCTCTTCTAAACCATTTACTTTCTCTGATAGAATCGCATTTTCTGTGAACTCACTCTTCATTGGTTCCTTGTGATTATTATGACTTTAGTTTTCTATATAAACTTCATTTTCCGGTAGGCTATATCGGTCCTGTTACCATATCGTGATTAATGAAACAATTATCATTTGTTTTTTGGATAGATAAAAATGTATCTTTGATACACTTTTGTCTCATTCTTGTTCATTGCTGTGATGATATGAAAGCTACTGAGGTATGAGCCAATGCTGAATAATAGCATTAACTGAGGATTCTCCTTATGCAATGTTACGAAAAGTGTTACTCGTAGAGTCATTATGCTTCACTTACGTGGGCTTGTTCTGCTTATAAAATTCTGGCTCAGTGAGGAAATCAAGTGCAAACAACCTCACTCCTCATCTTGCCTAGTAAGCCTCATTTCCCTCTTCGTATCTGATGATGGAGGGGATGAGGTTCCATGCGGCCTCCGGGCTGAATACTTTACAGACAAACAAGTAGGCTGTATCACCTTTACAAGTATCAGCAGTGATACCCATGAGAATTGAACTTGGGTGTCAATGATGTAGCGTAGAATGACAATGGGCTTTCACGAACTATCAACCATTATGAATGCACATTTTTATTTGGGTTCCTGCAACCATATCTGGATAAGTGGATTCTCGTCCGTGACTTTTCGTACAGATTAGAGCACATTGAATTTGTTATTTATTTTAGTCGCGGTAATTTCATAGCCTTGATAATGTGAAACTACGGAAGTAAGAATGATGATGACCAATGACCAAACTTTCATTTGGTCTTTCTTTGTCGACTGTTATGAAAAGTGTTACTAGGGTCATTGAGCTGCATTTACGTGGAGTTGTTCCACTAAGAGCATTCTTGCTCGGTGAGGAATGTAAGAGCAAAATATCTCACTACTAATCTTGCCTTGTTGTCCTCCTCCCTCTCGAAAGCTTTTGGTAGGGTTGGTGGGTTTGAGGCTCAAACTGGCCTCCGAACTGAATATTGTACATACAGGAAGAAATGGTCATCTGACCCATATTCAATTCCATGTCGGCCATTCCCAGAATTCTACTAAATGATACTAAAGAATTATAAAGACGTTTATTACCACTTGATGATTTATTTTCTCCACAAAACTCATCTCATGCAAACGTAAATGAATTAAGACAAATAGGACCAAAAGACAATTTTCTCTACTTTCTCACAAAAGAGAACGGTTAGATTAACGGAAAGGTAGCAGTAGTCCCTATCACAGGAACTGGTTTCCTTCGACGAGGATGAATGAAAGAATAGAGAAATTATTCCAAGAAGAGAAAAAAGAAGGATGATCCCTTTTCCTTCTTTCGCCATGCTGGAAAAACGCTGGTGATCACATTCGATTCGATAAATATCGTCGGAGAAGCGTCCTTTCCTTTTTAGTCCTTTTGGATGAAGCTTTTATAAGGAAGTGACGTCAATTCGACGACTACTCCCATTCCTTAGAGCGGCTAGAACAGCATCTGCCATATTTCCTTTTGTCTAAAATCCTGCAGTGCGCCAAGATCTCAATTGAGAGATATCGTGGCGTCTCCAGGCGTTGGTCTGACGCTTACTTAGGGCAAATCCGCGACCCCGGTTAAGTGAAAAGGATGCAGTCTGAGCTAGCGGTGCCCAGCTTACTACCCTCGTGCCAGATCAGATGATATCATTTGGCTCGCGAGGAGAGATGAAGCATAAACTCATTAAGTCATCTTATTCTATTAGGAATTTCATATATCTCATGATTCTTAACTATCCTCAGTAAAATTCTAGCCAAGAAAGATCAGATGCAATGGAGTCGAAAAATGAAAAAAATGCAAAATAATACTGTCTATCATATATCTGTACTGTCTATGTCTGAATAATATACGGCTATACACATATACTAAATGTACGACGGTTAACGAGAACGAGGAATAAAAGGTTTTTGGTCTAAGCAATTAGGACCATTTCTTCACTCGAGGACTGCGAACCCCAATTCAAACTAGGATGGAATCCGACCGAAACAAAGTTAACACAGGAAGTCTGCATAAGCGATGAGTTCATTCACTATCATGATATTGAGGAGACCATTAGCAATAAAATAGTGACGGTGAAATGATTCTGTAAAATGAAATGCTACACGAAAGAATTATTCTTCGCAAAACGAAGGTATTATCGAAAATGGCCCCGAAACTAAGTTTCGAATATAACAGAAGTGTACCTAAATAGAAATGTTAATATAAATTTTATTTAAAGCTCTCATAGAGAATTTTATCTACCGTATTGATAAAAGTTGCCTCGAAAGAAAACACATTTTTAGAGAAAGTCGATATAATCTCAAAAAAGAGATGTAGGTTTTAAGGAAAGAAATAGGACCGCGGCTGTTGACGAATGAAGGCTTAAAACTCTCCCAAAGGCTCTCCAAAAAACTTGTCATGACGCCTGGTAAAATGGATTTCGTAGCTTTTAATCCTCTAGTGGGATATAGTTCATAAAAAACAGACCGATACTCATATTCTACTAATTCTTTCTACTCGAAAGCATGATTCTTTTATAATGTTCACTAGGTAAAATGTTAGATGGCCAATCCATGGTCCCCCATAGTCAACCAATATGAAATAGGAGCACACAAAAAAGATTCAGAAAAGGGCCATTTATTTTTGTTGTTCTAACGGCGTGGCACCATTTCAATATTCGGAGTTTCTGCAAATGAGTACTCCGGATGAAATTTTAGTCCATGGGCTGAAGCAGTCCGCTTTAAGCCGCTCAAGAATATCTGCCTTCCCTTTCTTTTAACCATTTCTCGTTATTTTGAACTTCTTTACTAAATCTAAGATGCCATCTCTCGGGACGAGGAAATATGTTTAGAAAATGGAAACGGTCTCAAGAAATTTTATCGAGAAGGGTTTTTTAGGCCAATACTTAAACATATTTGTTTAATACGTTTATTAGAGTGATTCCTAATAAAAGAGGGGCGGAATATGTAGAAAATTAAATAATTTTAAATGAATCTTGCTATTTTTCCGCAAATAAGTATGTACCTCTGAGTAAATTAGGAAAACATTTACATCTAACAAAGAAATCTAAATTAACTCTATATTTAGCGAGGCTCCTGAAAAACAACTTAAAATGACTGCAAGAAAGAACACTGTTTTCTTTTCACTTTCTTGTTTCCCTCATCATCTCCGAAAACAATGGATCACGTATTATTATTCCTTTCCCTTCTGGAAAGCCTCTAAGATGTTACGTTGGCATTTTTCTGTTTGAACAGATAAAGTCAAACAGTTATTTCCTCTGTAGACGTAGCAAGAGCGACACGGTTAGGAGAAAGTGACGACAATCCCATTAATTTCTCTTCGAGAATCGCAGTCTTTTATTTACAATCTCAAAGGATCTTAAAATTCTCAAGAATTGGCCCTTTGGGAGTCGAGGACCTTGGTGGGAGCGTCCCGACAATGCCGCAGACACGTCCACGCAGAAAGTTCAAGGTCATCGCAGCCATTTTTTCATCCGACGGGAAAAATCTACGCATGTGGTATCATTCGGCGACCCACATAAGGCGAGGATGGCTTCCGAGGGTCACAAATGGACGAAGGCGCCTCTTCCATAGCAGCTGACGCCTTTAGATAAAGATATGAAGAAGTGATAAACAACAGCAAAGTCGAGGAAATATGCTAGGTCACGGTTGCTGAGTTTTTAAAGGGAAGAAAATTTTTGGTGAACAAAATTTCAAGGCGATGACAGAAAATCATTCCACGACCTGAAGATAACCTGATAAAATGAAGTTTCAATTAATCTAAATTTCTGGGAATCTCGAATAAGATGAATTTTAATGCTTTTTTACTGACAAATTACTAGATTCCACATAGAGAACAATGAAACAACATTCAAAGATGAATTTTGATTTTTCTTCGCGCTTGTACGATTTTTTCGCACGCGGCTGTGCAGAAATTTTTGATTTTCAACGTTTCCTTATTCATGAAACAGAAACATCTCTCTTTCGGACCTCTTGTCAATGATATCTAGAAAGGAGCTGCTTTGAACTCGGGTCTTTTCCTTTTCCTGGAAATTCACAGTTATTTAGCGGTTTATACTTTGATTTAATTATTAATATAACTTCAATCAGGACAGTAATTGAATTCACGGTTTCCTGTTTCAGCAAGTATGGCGTTATTGTCAAGAGTATTATTTTAGAAATCGTCAAGATAACTTTCACGAGACTTTATTTTTAAATTCTCATAAATAATACTATAGAATCGTGAGAACTAATTATGCGTAGATGTTGTCAGAGAGGTATCTTCAAGGTATTTTCTATCGTAGTATTAACCAACAGATGCGAATCTAGTTTATTCTCTTGTAGAACTTCCCCTAAGTTCTTTACCTATTGCATTTTCGCTATCCAGCTCTCCACTTTTTGGCATTTACGATTATCATTGGGCTTATACTTCTTATACCAACTCATTTATTATACTCGTGTAGTTCGCTAAAATTTGAAGGTTTCGTAGGAGTATCCATTTCTCAGATACTATGCGTATTGATAGAATGGCATCTAGCTGTGTAATAAGTGTGTAAAATATGTCTCATAATAATTTATAGTTTTCAATGAATTGAAGATCTGATGAATATATTACTTACGTAACACAGTGCATTTCAAGTAAATGATCCATCATAATTTTTGGTTCACTACTAAGTTGTGTATTTTTTCATAGCTTTTCGTACTACGTTACGTCTTCACTGACACTACTATCAGACACTACGGTATGATAATTTCCCCAACTATGGTATTGGAAGTAATGAAGGAAGTGGGAAACTGTTGAGGAACTTAAAAATGGATCACAAGAGGCAAGTAATTTAAAGTATTAAAGTTAAGCAGTATAATGGAATCAGGGTATTGGCAGGGACGGGATGAAGAGCTGCGGTAGACCAATCCTCTTATTGACAATTGACATTAATAAAATCGATTTGAATATACAGTAAGCTAAATATACGATACGTTCCTCATAAAATATTATGATCCATTCATTAACTAATTTCGTTTTACTTTTTCCTCTCACTTTTAGCACACACAGTCTTGCGTATTGCTAAGATGATATGGAAGCTACTGAATGGCTCAGAACGATTTCATTCATTTAGGTCACTCCTAATTGAATGTCATGAAAAATATAACATAAAAATTAGGGCTATAGGGCCTTTTGCTGCTGATTTTTCATCAAGGAAGTTTACCACCCATAGCATTCTGGTTCAGTAAGGAAAGCAAAGGGAAACTATCTCACTCCTTAACTTGTTATGTTGCCTCCTTCCCTATTCAGGACCTCTGCAGTTGATGATGGAGGGGTGGAGGATTCAGCCAGCCTCCGGACTGGACTTTAAAGACAATCTTTACAAATAGCATTTGCTCTGAATTTGAACTGCTTCATCATTCAATGCCGTATTGACCTAACCAATTACACCCAAATAATTCACGCAGTGATTTTACTTTGCAACTACCGTAAACCGGGGCTTACTTGAGCCCTAGGGGATTACTTGGACCCAAAGCAAAAAAAAAGGCTGGAAATGGCCAAAAGAAAGACATTTTGCAGTACAAGTGGTGTCATATAGAAAGGAAAATCGTTCCACCGGAACTTATTAAAAGGGGGTGATTTTTATTGCCTTGTAGATACTTCTCACAATTTGTTTGCCAAAAATTATACAAATTCCAAGACATCATTATTTCACATATGATTCCATATAGTGTTTTCGATTTATTCATTAAGTTTTTGCAATTAAATGATCATTTCATGGCCTCAGAATGTCTCTAAAGATTTCCAGACCCTGTGTCTCACTTAGGCACACTACATATTTGCATTGTTTAGTCAATGGAAAAAGGAGCTTGGGTCCAAGTAGCCCCAACCTGGGGGTTTCTATGACCCAATTTAAAAAACAAAAATTTTATTACAATCAGCGAAAACTTTTGTTCAAAAAAGCTTTTAAATCATCGAAAAATATCTAAAATATAGTTTAAAAAATTATCAGCACAGGTTATGGAATTTAGGTATTGCTTTTGTTCGGAAAGACCAAAAAATTAGAAATTTTGGGTCCAAGTAACCCCTTTACTCAAAGATACCTCCAGGTTATTTTCCTCTCCACAACATGAACTAAATGATTGCAAATTTATGAATGTGGAGTATGGTCACCCTGAGGTAATTAAAAGAAAAACAGGAGACGATGAAATTGGATATCACTACGTGTTAAGTAGGAGGGAATCCCCGAGACGATTATTGCCCGGAGGAGACAAGTTGGAAAAGGAGGAAGCTCCTTTGTGCCGTGTGTACAGTTATGGAAGAGTAGTGGGCGTGTTACGAACAGAGAATGGAGTCAGGAGGACAGATTATTTTCCTAAGACTTTGTGCCAGATCGTGTAGAGATTACATCACCCCCACAACAATCGTGTGGGATAAGAGGTTGACCGGTGCGACAGATCTGAATTCTAACGATTTCGCTTAATTCTCTGGTACTTCTTAGAGAAGATCTTCCACAAAATGAAAGTTTAAATTTGAAAATTTTACTGCACGCAAATTTATCTTAATTACATTTAGATTCAAAAAAGGAATGTATATACGTACTACACAGGTAAAATCTGCATTCAAAGTTCATTCGTGTTTACAATGAGCGATAATTCATTAAATGAATAGCAAATATCCGTTTTCATTTGGATACGTTCATAGGAATGAGAAATGAAGAGTTAGTTCAACCATTAAGGCATAATAAAGATATCCATAGAGAACATAGTTGGGACAAGAAATGAATATCAACGGGAAAACCGGGTTTTACTCTTTGAAATCTGGTATAAAGGGATGTGGCCGCTGATGGTTGAAACAATAGGATGGATGACACACACAAAAAACAATCAAAAAGCCTTTTACTGCACGTTGTATATGGGATGTAGTTCCTCTCTTTTAGTATATACACGAATGTACCCTTAACAAAATATAAGAAAACTTAACAGAATATTTTTCAAGAATCTTGATCGAATGTGCGGAGAGTTTTACGTAACGACCCGACACGATTTCTTGTTCGCTCAACAAGTATCTATAATAGTAATCAATTTTAAGAACGAATATATAACCCTTTTAATAACAGAAATCTGTAAGTAACTTGTAAGCTGAAGGATAAAAAAAAACAGAACGTAAAAAACAATTTTTAATGCCTTCCAAAGACAAAGTAACAGAACTTTCAATTAATTACCCATCTTAGCTGATTGTTTTTGTTGTACTGTTTCTGCAACACATGTTTATACCCTCATGTTTACAGGAAGGGATAATTAACAGTTGTATGTACTCCCGATTAAATGTATCCTATGAGATGATAATAAATGTATTTCCATAAATACTGTCAATCAGTAACGAGGAGATGGCCAAATACTTACCTAATAAGAGCGGTAAATGTCACGCATTCGTGTTTTGGACCAATGGCTGTGATACAAAAATCTCCAGTACAAACCTCCATTGATGATTTTTCAGTCACCCCATGGTCTCAATTATTTTTTCAACAAATTTAATCCCTAATAAAATGTAAACAATTGACATCTTCAACACACACATTCCTAGAAAATGTTTCTCTACTTCACTTTAGCGGCTAAGAAATACGCTCGACCTCAATATACTTTATTACCCTCTCTTTTATTGCCGAGCTCTTGGGTTAATCGCTCGACTAGTCTATAGATACGGCAGACGCTCTTCAGAATGTTTCTTGCCAGAAATTCAATGGATAGGAAATGGGATGTAATAAATGAACAAGAGATTCTGAGACGATACCAAACTGATCGTTTCTGAACTGAGGCGAGTTCGAGGTATCAACACGGGATGAACAGAAAAATCTAATAACACCACCATATACGATGGCTCGCCGTATTTTTTCAATCGTTGGATATTTCCTGTGGTGCTTATGAAATGCACGATACTTTATAAACACTGAAACACTGTATGTGAAGAAATTTTCCCAATAGGGACCACTGCCCCATTAACGATGATAAAAAGTAGATTGGACTAGGGTCCTGAATTCGCTGAATTGGAGCGCAACCATCAAAATATTCCGAGGAAGACTTCTTACGGTTTGATGGAGTAAAATGACACAACTTCCTCATTTCACATTCTCATCGTGAAATAAATTGGGTCGACGACCTCTTGCACAGTTTTCCTTCTACGTGCTCAACTTTCAGCAAGTTTTACCCTGATTTTTAAAAACTAGCTTATTAATGAATACGTACTCGGACTTATCTCCAAATTTCAACGACGGAGATAACTCAATAAGTGTTCAGTATTTAGCCCTTTGCTTCCCTAATCGCACGACAATTTCGTGTTCCCGCACGACACATTTAGTCTGTTAGTCTGGTTGGGAATCAACGACGTTCCACTTTAAAAAATAGCAAGATTCTTCAAAATAAGGTGCGAATTTAATCTAAGAAATCTTCTAAATGAAAGAATCACGATATTTCTAAAGCGATTAGAGTCGTTGCTACCAGCTACGTTTCATTTTGATACAAGGGCTTAAAGGAATTTTGAAGCCTCTGGGATAGTATTTCCACATCATTATTTCAGATAGCGATCGTCACATTCTTCCTGCTGGGGGTGAGACAGGAAAATGCGACTGCGTTCAACTTCTGCATCTAATTCATGTTAAGTAGGGCGCAGGGATTTCCGCCAAATTGGTTTGCAGCCAGCGCTTCAGGAGAATTGCGTTGACTCAATCAAGGGCGAGGCTTCTGTCTGATCGCTGAGAAGGCTTGGATTTCGCGGATACAGCTCGCCTGTTGAGTTCACATCCAATCACAGAAAACAGACGAGCGAATTCCGAGGTGGTTAATTTCGGGCTACGGCGCTTCGACAAACAAATGGAACAACTGAAGCGAACTTCGAAACGAATTCTGTTTGGGGAGTCGCGCGTCGAGAGCGAAAATTACGCGCTGTAAAACAAAGGTATGATTACGTTAAATTGGGTATCTCCGCTCCGGAAATTCAGCGATGTATCGAAACGAAAATGAAAACTGATGAAAATTAAATAGGTGACCGAGGTTGAAAATCGAAAAGCGCCATACTGACACCAATGGATACAGTAACACTCATGCAAGTAAAACAACGACTCTTGAATGGAACGCTCAAGTCAAAAAGAGGGTCTCTGTTTACAAAATTTCTGTTCGAATCATATGACACAACATTAATGCGGTCCTTTTAACTGTCCTAGAACACGGACAATAACACACACTCGAAACAGAGTAACACACAAAAGTAACATTTTTTGGAGATAGTCATCTATCTTAGCCCCTAAACTCAAAGGACATTTAGATATTTTACCTGACCCCAAAGGAGATTGACTGGGAAAAACGGTAATTTGGACACAATTACAAACCATTTATTTCCAACAAACGTAAAATTTAAGATGGCGACTGTAATTAAACTATGAGTAATCACTTAAAAATCTTCGATTTCGCTCTATGATCATCCAAACTATATTATAGGAATATGTACAGCATGGATGGAGTCAGTAATGCCAAGATAATGATATACTTTTTCCTTTTCACAATACGAAACAGAATAGTGTGAGTGATGTGTGATTCTTGAATAAAATGCCATATTTAGTTTAGTTTAGTAAATTTTTAGTAATGAAGGAAAATATATTGGAAAATTGTGAAGCATTTACATCCTTCTACATAAAATAATTTTAAAATTCTAAATTTCAAAGCATATTTCGTTGCCAATTTTAATATCTGGGCTTTACTTAGACCCTCTCATCCCTTTTCCTCAATCCCCAAATGCTATTCTTAGATCTCATTAATAATTAATGGAAGCAAGCAGAAACACTGTCTTCCGGTAGAGTCTTAATTCCCATCTTGTACGTGATTTTTATTCCCATGTACTTCATATCTATTCCGCAATATTTCTTTTTCTTCTCACACATAATTTCATTTTTTTCCTTCTAGCCGGCTTAATATCAAATGATTTATGATGCTTAGAATTTAGTGATATCTCGGGTCACAAAGACAATTCACACGGAAACACTTCCGTTACCCGAAATATTTGTAAGGCGAAACAAATTTCCTAGACATTAGACTTCGAGAAAAGCTCCAAATAGTCGTTGTTTGCGAACATACTAACCGTTGAAGAATTCCCACCAGTAGGGGTTGCGCTTTGCAAGTACTGTTTTCAATACGTATTCTTCCAGTTATTCTTCTCTCCAGAAGATGGTAACATAGTAGCTGAAATACGTACTGATAACAATACTTACAAAGCGCGACCACTGAGAATCCTAACCCCTACTGGTTGAAATTCTTCAACAGTTGGTTTGCTTGCAAACAACGGCTATTTGGAGCTTTTCTCGAACTCAAATGTCTTACTACAGCCGTGTTCCTTTTCCTTATAGATTAAATTTCCTAGAGTCCCACATGATAAAGACGAGGAAATAGTGCTCAAAAATCACCATGCTCTTTCAGAAGTAGGACAAAGCAGCATGCAATATTTTTTTAGTCATTTTTACATTCGAGGACTTCCGATAAAGCATTGGTCTGCATCGTTACTCTTTTGCCAAGGTATCACTGTTTTGTAATATAAAACAATAATGTTTGAGAAACTTGCATTCTCGCAATTCACGGTCCCTGCTTCATTGAATATTTCCTCACTTTAGTTTGAGGGCAATGAATACGTTGCGGAAGTTACGGAATAGGTGTAGCAACTAGGAGAATAATGAAGGCCACGGGGATGAACCGTAACATTCTGATATTAAGAATACATGAATTGTGATTCCGTTTTCGTCTGAGTTGTGTGGAAATGCCGAGTGGATCCTCTCAATTATTAATGACGTTCCACAAAGTACGATCACATAATATCGGGTTGGCCTAAAGATAACGACTGCAAACCTGACCGTTTCTAATTTTCATATTTTATCCGTTGAAGTTTTCGAAATTCTTCTCTAAACTTCTGTATTCTATTTACGTTGGTTACCGAGGAACTCAACAATTTTTCGGGCGAGCATTTTTTACTTTAACTCTTTATTTCAATTATTTACGGAGAGCGTCATTTCTGTTCACCACTTCCTGATTATTTAGTTATTAGAATCTGAAAGTCTATTAATTCTAAACACATTCTAAGCATTTGGAATTACATGAAAACGTCGAGCTTCGATGCGAACTACGAAACATGAACTCTGACGCGCGCTCATTTACTACCGCCTCCTAAGAAAATGATGTGTTTGTTACCATATCTTCTTCAATATGAAATAATGACTGCATGTTTTCTGTCTTAATCGAATTCTTACTATAATTTAATACTATTTCTTTCTGCATTTTATTATTTTTGGACGACAGGATTAACTTTAAGGGTTTCTCAGTATGATTTAGTCATATCTCTGGAAAAGAAATCTTTGAGTTACCCAGTGCACAAAATGTTACGTTCAACGTTTATGACGAGGCGTAAGAAATTACTCAGCATGTCATCAATAATTAGCGTTTTTTTACAATCAAAATCTTACATATTTTCAAACCTCATTCGATCGAAAAAAGCATCAACGTTATCCACAACACGGTGCAAAATTCGTACTTTTGAATAATTAATTCGCCCATTTTAATTGTAAAATAACCTAATATTCGCTGCCTCAATACCACAAAAAAAGATAAGAACGTGCGGCTATCAATTTTTTCTATATATCATTGCTATGTTCAACAGATGATCAAAAACAACTTTCCGCGTTCAAGAAGTTCTTAACGCCGATGGGCGTGTTAAATATCCGCTAGGCCAACCACCTTTTCTCCACCTCAATTTTGCCGATAATAGTGTTCTATTCGATCAACTGATATTTATCTTTAAACATCTATTTATTTTATTTCGATTAAAAAATAGGAACCTTATTTTTTTACTTAGTCTTTGAAACGAAATTCGAGAATATCTCAAATGAAAGGATGTACTAGTTGGAAAATTTAGCACCATAGCAGAATATAAGCTGCTAAATATATTCCTCTTTTAGCAACAGGGCTTAATCATATCCCTCGAAGGGATGTTGCCCTAGGCTTTACATTTATATACAATCGCTTAAACTATTATGAACCTATTCCCTCTGTTACGGTCTATAGATCCGTAGCATAAGTTCAATATTTCTTACCCCTCTTCTCAGCACTTATTTGACAAACGTTTCTTAAATAGCAATTGGCACATTGATGATGAAACAATGACAAGCTAACATTTCTATCTTCTGAGCTGCAAGTATTATCGAAAATTCAAAGGGTTCGAACTTTTGATCGTACCAAATGAAATTCATCAGAATTCCATACTTAACGTGATAAATTACACTAAGATATATGTTTACTGTCCACTTACAGATAAATGTGAAATATGTGGAAATACACGTGAGGTATATATTTCGCCGCTCACAATCAGACCCGCTATACTCCGTTTGACCTGCTGCCAAAACCCCTTTCAGTAAGAGCCAAACTGAAAAAGGCACGTGACAATCCTCAATAAACAAGCATGTATGAAAAAGAAGAAGTTATGCTAATCAGCCTCGGAAACAATCGTTTCGTAACCAACTGGTCTGGGCTTGGCGGCCACGCAATATTGAGACATTCTTCACATAACGGTACCTGTTTTAATCGGCGACTGAATTTTTTCCTTTAATTTCTGATGGATTTAAAGACGTCATGAGTTCACCCCAGTTTTGATGAGACCCGTTGTTTTGGGTCTCCATAGGCAAGATACGTAAACTCTATATTTTATTTCGCGTCTTTTCGGAGCATTTCTTAATTTGACCTCCTCCGTCAAAACATAGAAGTAATTCCGAAAGCCATAAAATTTAAAGGTAAAACTTACCTTTCGTGTGGTTCCTTCGCTGCATCTTGAGTGGTCCAACGTTGCTTACAGGTATCCAGGCGCATTAGATACATATTTCGAGAACTATGTTCTCATCTTCAGTAGTTGTGTTGGAATTTCTTTCTACGGACCTCCTATCACAAGTAAATTAGGAAAAATATGATGTACGTGAAAATGTGAAAAAATATGCGTTTTATTTTTGACAGTGAAATCAGAACTTTAAGAAATGGGGGCTTGAACTCTTCTGATCATTTTCTAGATTGCAACGAACATATATAATAGGAAATCTCTCTAGTCTATCTACACTCTATGGTCCATGGTGGAAAGGCTAGAAGGGTAATCTCTACTGGCGAAATACCTTGGCGAAAACCAGAAAAATTTATAACGTTGAACAAAAAAAAGTGTCAGCCTTTCTATTAATGAAAAATAAAACCCTATTTTTGAATGCTTTTCTTTTCCATCTATTCTTCATAGTTTTGCAACCTCTTGCTAATATGAAAATGAAGTCATATTACTTGCTGTATATTAAATTATAATTATTTTACTTGTTTTATCATACATTTATGTAATCCTTTAGTAATGAAATACTTAAAACAAAGCTGCGTTCCAATTATATTAGTCACAAATTTCTTCTTAGTACCTCTTGACGCGAAGAAAAAATTAAAAGGGTCAAGCTTTTGCTCAAGTGTAACAGATATTTTATTTCCGTCTTAATGCTACATTTTCTCTTTCCTATCATGGTTATTGATACTCAAATCATGATTTTTATCCTCCATTTCATTTTTCAATTCACAAAGATAATTATGCACTAATTGTCGATTATATTATATATTTACAGTTACTGCAACTTGTGGGGATGAGATAAAGAACAACATAACATACTTTGTGAATCCAGGATTCCCAGGACTCCATAGCGATTTGATGGAGTGTGAAATAAAAGTGGAAAAGATGGCATCGCATGTCAGCCAAATCAGACTTGATTTTGAGCACTTCAATCTGGTGAGTCATCCCATCATAAGGTCCCCCACTAACAATGTGATTCGACTTTCATATCAAAACAGTAATATCATATTACATATGTATCACAATAACTAAAAGTTATTAAACGATTATGAGGATATTGTTCATTTACAAATAAATACAAAGGAACAGTGAATCACTCAACCAGTGCTACCTAATCATTCTCTTGATATCATATTCTTGGTTCCATTCTCCCTGCGTCAATCTAAGTCTATAAATGCCATTATAAGTATGGCCAAATTAGGCAGTTAATAAACATAAGACATACAACATAATGATACATACAATGATAAAAATTTTGTACTGCTGAGCAGTTCCATCCTGTCCTTTAGAGCTAACAACCCAGAATTGTTATTTTTATCACCCATTTGCCCCCTATCTCTTCATTGCCCTATTACATTGGTTAAATGCGTGCCTGGGGGTTATTGCCTAATTTGAGAATTTCCGCACTAAATGAATGACTTTTTGATGCAGTTGAATATATTTTATATTTTTAGCAATTGCTTATCAGATTTGCAATGGATAGATGGAATCAAGCCAGATATACCTACCAGTATTGTTACCTTAAACCAAACCTAACCATTATCTTTGGATGTGCAGAAGAGCTTGAAGATTACAATTACGCTTACAATTTCATGTCATTTTCCTTCATATATCTACATCAGAACATATTCCTGGATAGCAGAATCACACTTAATTATTCAGAGTTAATGTTTTACATTTTTCAATGTCACAACAGAAGAATTTTAAAATTTGAGAGCTGAAAAAGCAATTGATCACATGTTACAGATAACATTGCTACTTAGTGATTTACAGCAACTTAAATATAGCACAAATAAATGTTCTAAGCAGTGCAAACTGGGAGCATTGTATATCCATTACTCATTTCATAAAGCAGCATACAAGGTATAAATTAATCATCACATAAATTTTCTTACAAAACCAATATTAATATTTTTAGGGACAGCCAAATAGAAGAACAGGCAATTGTGATTCAGATGTATTCATAATGGGAGCTACCTCCTCAAAAAAGAAGAATACCCTCAAATTTCCAAGTCGTGAAGTAAGGCTATGTGGACAAAACAGTGGCCATCATGGTAAGGAAATGTCATTATCTCTTGATCACCACTTTAAATTCTTAAATTTATGATAAATATTTTAATAAATACCAGAAATCTGTACTTAATACTGAAAAATCTGATGCATAATATCTTGTTTTTAAAACAATTATACTCTAGGAAGCAAAAAGTTTACAGTTGATTCACCTTACCATTAAAGGGCATCATATTTCTTCATGATTATTTATTCCTTAATAACCATGCCTCCTCATTCTGATGTTATAATGTGCAGCAGGCTATAGAACTTGCCTTAACGAGTACCTGGTGAAATTTTTCAATAAAGAATTTAATATTTATGAACATGCTTGCTGGAGTATTCAGAATAATGGTTCATTATGAATAGAATTTCAATATCTGCAAAACTTTTTCCAATTTCAACATAAACAACCAATAATGATAAATTTAAATTTTGGGGCACTTGACCCACATTCATCACTGCTCTGTGAAGTACCAGTTGAAATAAAATACATTAGCCATATTTGAATACATTCCAGTCAATTCGCTCTAAATGCATTAGAATAAATATTATAAAACTGATGTAATCACAGTTTTAATGACTGGTATTTGGGTTTTTCATTTCTATAACCTAACAAGTAATAAAAGTTCCACAATATCAAACCCTTAAATGATGTAATAATAAAAGATGAAAATAGTACAAACTGTCCATTGGTTAATTATTCACTCAATGTTCTATAATTGGTTCTCAAACAAAGAGAACACCTGAGCAATCAAAAGGCATTATAAAAAGTTTATGGAAAAATATTTTTTTTGTAATAATGAATTTCAGACCTGTATATTTTTCTTGTGAAATTAAATAAATTGAGATTACATTTGCTTTAACATGAATCAACATAAGTTTATAAATAATTTGTTCAAAATGAATTTATAGGTCTTTTTTTTAATTTTCAGTTTATTTTATTACCTGTGTGTTTTTTGGAATTTCAAAGAAGCTTAATTATACTCTTCATATTTTAATGGAGGGAATAATTTGCTCTCATCTTCTGTTAGAATTAAATTTTCATCTTAGGTTTGATTTCTTACAGTATATTATGATGTTGAGAACTTGGATGGTCCACTTACAATTCGGATGGACCTTAAGAAAGAGAACATGGGAAGATTATGGGAAATTAAGGTAAGGTAGATTCAGATAAAGATTTTTTTAAGATTAGCACACATGTATAATATGGAAACAGTACTTAAGTGTTACAGTAATGTATTTAAAAGCAATGTTGTGGAGTAATGTTAAAGGTGGCTCAAGAAAGTAGAGATGCAGTTTCCATTGCACGAGAATAAGAGGGAAGAAGTTTTTATAACAGAAAGTAATACACCTTGATTTTCAATTAATGCAGTTTACCATACCTCTCACGAAAAGAATGTGCTTAATATTGTTTATCTCAGTCTGAGGTATTGATTGCTGACTTGTAACTGTAACTTCTTTACTTATCCTGTAATTCAAGCAATATGTCATTGAAAGGTTTTTAGGTTATTAGTTTTTTGTATGACAAAAGATAGATGTTGTCAATTGATATTTGCTACACCTAATTTTTAAGTAAGTATTTTCCCTGATGTTATGCTGACATCCATTAAGAAAGGAAGGACAATGATATGCAATTCTTAATATTTCCTTTTCAGGTAACTCAAGTTCGATTCAACCAAAGAGCTCCTTCAGGATGTATGCAATACTACCGTGGAACTACTGGTATGCTAAGCATAGTACAACTTTTACATTTGAACACTTTTTATTGAATGGCAAAATACGCTTTCATTCTGAAACATATTTTAACAATCAATGTAGTTTTGATTTAGATAAAGATACTAGTTACAAGTTGCAGATCTCATAAAAATTTTCTAACAGATCAGAAGCTACAATATGAATAACTAAGATTTGTTCTCCTATTTTAATTACTGATCAACTGAATGTACTCATGCATAACTCATAATTATATTTCAACTCATTTCATATTTTATAAAAAGGATGTTATTTCTATTCTATTTTAAAAGGTAATTCTATTTTTAGCCATATCACTGAAATATTTTAATTATATCTTAAAAATAGTTTATATACTGTTTTTAACTTTCAAAACAATAATAAATAAGGAGACCAAATATAGTGGTTTGGTCAGATCAGTACCAGTTATGGGGTCCTCATCCCAAAACACTAAATAAAAGTACTAATTTATAACAATTTTTTGATTTATGCTACCAAATTATTCATAAAATTATCCCATTATCCATGGGTAAAAGGGAACAAAAAGAATTAACCAAGGAATGTATGTGATACTGCAGAAATTCCTTAGATGAATTCATTATACGTAAACCACTTTTCCACACATAGCACAAAATATGTGGAATGCTGCCTTTGTTTCAGAGGATCTAAGATTTGTCCTAGCAGATAAGATTATGTATATATAATTACGAATAGTGGTCACTTCATCAAAAAAATATACTTTCATTCTAGCATAAAGTAAATAAAAATGGGTTGATAATGTAGATGTCAAGAAACCTTGTGATGGTATAATTTAAAGTTAAGACTCAACTTCACCTCTCCCAATATATAAGACTTATTGTGTGTTGTGATATTCATTTCTAAATTTATATAAAAGATAAATAAAATGTAGGTTTAATGATCAATTTATAGGACATTGTTAGATGTCATATGTGAATGAGATGGGCATAATATTTTGTATCGGGATGGATACTTTTCACTAATTCATGAACATTATCTCACAATTTTGTACAGGAATGATCCAAACAATGAATTTTGCTGACAATGGACGTCATTTGGCCAATCAAGATTATTCTATCTGCATGAGGCAAGAAGAAGGTGATTATCTTTCCAATGATGGATTTGAAGTACTAAATAATAAAAGCAGAGATTTTTAAATTAACATACTGTTAAATCATTTCAAAATTAATAAAAGTACATGAATGACTTTTCAATCACCTCATTTGAAAATTTGTTCACCTTAAAAATAATTTTATTAATAGTTGCATTACTCTTATCTTTTTAAATCCATAAAAATAGTCCCACTTTAAATTTAAACATTTAGGTAACAGTTAAAACATATTTTAAACATTAAGTGAATGCAGTATTCTCGTTTCATGGTAAATTTATTTCTTACATATTTAATAGTTCCTATAAAAAAATCCCATTCCACCATTCCTATTTATAAAATTTCTCTTAAATCTTTTATATTTCAGGTTTTTGTTCCATAGCCTATGAGCCCTGTGATGAAAATTCATTCAAAATTGGACCTCCTCTACCTGGTGGAGCAGGGTCTTTAGGTGGGGCTGGTCCCCTTGGAACAAATCCTCTTGGTGGAGGACCACTCCTTGGTAGTCCTCCTGGCACAAACCCACTTCTGGGTATTCCTGGTGAGGGAGGAGGTGTTGAACCAGTGGTAGCAGAAGATGATCCTATACTTGGAGGTTAGAAATAAATACAAACAAGTTCATTTGTACTGTAGCAATCAACAAGCAGGTAATGATTGTAGGAAGTAAGTCTTAGTAAGACTCTTCAACAGATTACTTCAAAGGGCCTTTCCAAGGTATTTTTCTACTTGAGGTGATATTTAATACACTGCCTTTAACTTTATTCCCAACTTGTTTTAATTAACTAATTTGAAACTTCTCTAAAATGCTGAGAAGTAATTAGCCCTTACCAAATACATTATTTTTTTGTGATGAAATATCAGATATTAGAAAATTAATATTTTAATGTTTGTTTTGGTGCTCCAGCCAAGAGGTACCAGTTCATCATTAATTTCTCTTGTCATTTCGTACTTGCTGACCTACTCAAGCATTAAAATCACCAATGATTAGTTTTAAAAGTGGACCTCCTTATCATGCTCAATACCAAGAGTAGAATGTTTCGATCTTCCTCTTTGTTCCTTTAATTACATTAACTAGTCATTTGATGTCATTAAATGTTTATGCAAAAATTTCCAAATATTTTAAATTCCTTAGACATCCATTTTATGTCTCTCCACTTAGATGATGCTGGGTCTGGTTTTGAAGGATTTTTCCGAACTGAGGAAGAAGTTAACAGCATTGCAAGGCAAGGGCTTGCACAAGGGGAATGTGCTGACCGAATAGTAATGCCTTGTGACTCAGAAGAATTTATTGCAGTAAGTACAAAGCAAATAATATACTTCAAAAGTCTGAGAAAACTTCTTCGTCCTTTACAATCTCACTACAGCCTATGATACCCATTTCTCTGAGGTCCTCAAGTACATCATATAGCCATCTTGTTCATGGGCACCCCCTTCTTCTTGTTTATGTCCTCCTTGGTATACACTGGCACCCCATCTACTGTACATTAGCTAAGCCATCATACCATATTTCCCGAAACATAAGATGAACTAGCCTATAAGATGCACCCTGATTTTTCAGTTGAATGAAACAAATACTATGCACACAGGAATGTAAGCTGCTTACAATTGAAACTAAGAAGCAAGATTTGTTTAAGAGCGTCAATTACGTAAGAATGAAACAAAAGTGCAAAATTGCTAGAAAGGCTTCAGTGGTGATTAGAAGATAAAACCCATGTGTCAAAGCACAACACTGTTTAAAATTATTGTTGTACAGCTATTCCTGATGTCAGAAAAAACTCTCACCCTCAGTCCATAAGACACAGGCTGATTTTAAATTAAATTTTTGCAGGGAAAAAGTACATCTTGTGAGCAGGCTAATACAGTATTTGTTAAGATTTTCTTCCCGACAAGGTTTCTCAGAATGAAGAAATAAAAATTTCTGGCAAGACATCTCAATGGTATTGGCCCAGGAAGCAGACGATCGGGGATTGATCCCTGGACCTGTCAGACTTTTTTCATGTCCATCCCTCCATAGGGTTTAGAATCTTGCAATATTCCCATATTTCAATATCTCATCTATTTTTAGGGTTGTATCTAATTCTCCAAGCATCCTATTCTTTAACTGGACCATATATTTGTCATGTAACTTTCTTTCAAAATTTTCCAGCATTTCCTGTTCTTTTTTTGTTAATGGCCAAGTCTCTCCTCCAAACCAGTCTGATAAAAGTCATTTGTATTTTCATCTTTACCTTGTACCATATCAGCTTACTTACTATATCAGAAGTCTACAGTCAGCATAATATGTTATATTTACAGATTTTACTCAATCCTGGATTGTCTTGCTCATGGACCCTCATTATTGATGAAGTTTCCTTGATAGAGAGATCTATCAGCATCTTCAAAGGATATGTCACCTACCCTCAGTTTTTGTGATTTTGTATTCCTTATGCTGATATTAGCATATATGTGCTGTATTTTCTGTCTTAGAAGACAGAAGTAAGTTATAGCAAGATGGGAAAATTTTATTGCTTGTATCAGATGGGGAACTTTCAAAGTTGTCTAAAACCTAAAACCTGGCCACAGTACACTTCTTCTAATAAACTTTATATTCAACCACAGCTATTTTCCCAGCTGAATATTATTATAATATTTACTCAGAAAAATATTTACTTCAACATAAATTATATAAGAGAATTATTACCTGTAGTTTTTAATACTCTTTAGAATAATTCAGCCAATCTTCTCTCCCTCATTTAATTCTACACTTGTTAACTCTGAGAAATTATTTTTATTATAAAATGTTACTAAAACTCATCCACTTAAATATTTTATTGAATATTGCCATATATTTAGGCTGATCCAAATGGCCCTGGTGTGTGTGATTTACTGCATTGTGGCTCATCTTTCTGCAATAGTGGGGAAGATCCATGCAGAATTGAAAGTAAGTACAAGCAATCAAATATGTATAATCAATACAACAATTATAAATATTTCAAGTATTGCAAAAGTTTATAGGCTTAGGAAATAATCAAGTTCAACAACATATATATCGTAATTTTTCATATTTTATTTGTCATTAAATGCTAAAGTATAATTTCTGAGACATCTTATACAAATGGCAGTTGAAACTCATAATTCAGAAGGGAATATTCAATATGGTTTGTTTTCTTTTAAATTATCCTTTTATTCAAGTAAGTGTGTTTTTATCAGTTTTCTTTTTATCTTAGCTCACCCTTTTGAGTGAAATGCCATGGGATTTAAATGATGTAGAAAACATTTTGAGATTATACATTTTTACCTATGCAAAACCCTCTACTTTAAAGGCTGAGTGGCATCACTTTTTAAAAGTGATCACTTCATGAATCTACAGTCCAGGTGTATGTTTATAGGATGCATAATCACATATCAAACTGATAAGAAAAGGGTTATGTATATAAATAATTTTGATAATATATGAATAATATTTACCCTCATATTATTCATACTGGCATAAAAATTAATGAACTCCCTGTGTTTCATTGATCTGCATTTACTTGATTGAAAATGTTTGGAAGATAGTTTTAGTAATTTCGTAGTGAGACCATAGCAGAATGAACTCAATTTATTGAAAATAGTTTCCAAAATAATATTAACATATTTTCTTGCATATAGAATGCAGTAGCATGTAAACCACACCCTCCTTTTCATATATATTTTTATGAAAAAATATTTTCTAATCAAATAACAATAGCATTCTTTTCTTACAATAATGAAGCAAAAATATACATCCTGAAGTTTATTAATTTGACAGAACTGGGAAACAAATGTGGAAAGATTCACTCAAATGCCACTATATTCCAAAAATACAAAATCCAATAGAACACATTTATGTGTATTAAACAGTGCTTTGGTGTTGTAAGGCTTTTACTCATTGCTTTTTCAACAGTGGACTTGGACTCCAAACCAACTCCTCAAAAATTAAGTTTAAGAACAGATATATTTAAGGAAACAATGTTAATACAACAGGAATGTACAAAAAATATAGCTATGTAAGACTCCTCTTGGATCCGCCGAGGTGCAGGAGGGGAACGACAGAAGAACACACACAGAGACCTGGTTTTCACTCTTTAATAGTTTTCGCTTCCGCTGGGTATCTACATTTTCCTCCCTTTTTCCAACAACCGAATCTCATATATATACCCAGAGATTGCGACCAGGTACCGGAGGGGAGGGAGAGGGGGGGGAGAAGGGAAAAGGAGAACTATTGCTAAACAGACAGAATTACCGCTGTTGAGCATGGGGAAGAAGGTGAGGAGGAGGGGAAATGCAAAATGCACAGAAATAATGCCATGCATTGCAGTGAACAAGAAGTATGATGGTCCTCTCAAAAGGAAGTGTGAGACCCCCCACCTCTTAGAGGAATGTGCAATTCAACTTCCTGTTGAGATGACCATGGGAGACCTTACAGCTATATATAATATCACAAACAAATCCATTGAAAATATGCTCTAAGAATAAAAACACTATCAATTAGATCCTCTATCACTGATGTCCTCAAATCTGTCATAGTCCATGAATTTTATCTTACTCTGACTCCATACAAAATAAAATTCAACTCTAACTCTGCTTATACAAACCTGATTTTAATATAAACCAGAAGCTTTAAACTGGCTGATGTTTAATCTCATAATTTAGATTACCAGCTAATAAGAGGCATCCCATATTTTAGGCATATTGTAACACTAAAAAGTGCTTCCTGTACACAAGAAAATAACTGTTTAACAGTCATTGGGAGAGTTTATAAAAAATGGGTATCATTTATTTATAGGTAGCACTACTCCATTCCACATACAAGTACTGTTTGGACCAGGTGTGAGAGAAGAATCTCCGGATGATAACCTGGGAATGTGTTTACGCTATGAGCAGCTTCCATGCATTTGATTGACATTTACTGAGGTAGAGGTTGAAGTGTGTACAAACCAAAGGACTATTTATATACTAATTTAATTTATTGTTTTATTTATTTGACTGACCCCAAAGGGGCTCGTGAACACTACTTCCTTATTCTTGCCAAATATTTGAGAGCATTAAAGGCATGGAGCTCAAAATGTATTAGAATATTTTTTGAACTTGTTGAATTAATCTCACAACTGTGCATTTCATTTATATAGAATGGAATATATCCTCATTGTAAAATATTACTCAATCTCTGCATTTATTTCTGAAGAAAAACTTTTATTTCTGTCTGCAGACCTAGGATGCTGAAAATAATTACTTCTTTCTTTTCCCCAATATCCTAAACATGAGAATTTTCCAAATACTCAAGCTCACAGAAAAGATGGGTTTTAAAGAAAATGTACTGTGTAATTTTATTTCTATCCAGCAAAAATTACTGATCTAAAATAGATGTGACTAAATTCAGCACACTACATAAATTATTATCTCAAACTGATTTTTGTACATATCCATGTGTAATAAAATCTTACAAAACAGAAATGTTTTGGCTAATTTGATTAAATTGATCTCATTGGCTCAATTACTACATTTGAAAGGAATTCTATAATAAAGTGCATGATCAAGGAAAAGGGTTTAGGTGACTTTGCACGATAAGTCGTGCACCTAGGAAAATTCCCAAAGAGAAACGGACATGAAAAAAGTCTGACAGAACCAGGACAATTATGTCAATCCAATGTTCTGGTGGAATAGCTCAATGGATAGAGTAACCGACCGGCAATTCAGAGACCCGGGTTCGAGTCCCGGTTCCGTCAGACTTTTTTCATGTCCGTTTCTCTTTGGGAAAGTACATGATAGTATTTGCTATCACTATCAAGACTTAGATATTATTTTACACAATAAGTGATTTCTAAGAAGTTATCACCATCAAACTTATAGTCAAGTTTGATATCCGCCATTTATTTGAATGGCATATATTAGGAAAAAATAACAAACTGAGTGAGTGATGGAATAATTTTATCTACTTTTCTGCAAGCATTATCAGATGAGTAATTGTCCTATATTATTATAGCAGTATGAATTATTGCAAATCATTAGTAGTTAATATTTGGTGATAAAAATGAAAAAAAATCATTAATAAATTACCTATCGATTGATACACACCTCAATCTGGAATGGATATTATTTCTAATTTATTCCTCCAAAGGAAATACATTCCAGTTCACAAAGAAATGGCTTACCCATGCATTTCTTAAGGAGACTCCTAAATTACCAGCAATTGACTTTGGGATGATCTGTGTCTCTCAAAGTAGCCTACCAGCTTAGTGTCAACATTCAATCATGAACAAAATTATAAAGCTATTATCTCCAGACACTGAAAATTTTAGAGGGACTACTGAAATTTTCAGAGCTTTAATGGCTCTATTTGTTCTGCCAGCCTTCATTGAATTTCCATGCTTGAAACATGCACACTGCTCCTTTTCATGAAAATTCTCCTTTTTTTATTAGTCATTGCATTAACATATTAAAATAGAAAGCCTTGATCATCTGAAACTTTTATCTAGAGTTAACATAGTACTCAATCATAGATGGTACAACAATCTACAATTAAGGAAACATAAATTTCAAATTATCCTAATGGTCACCCTGATTTTAATGTCAATCCAATGATATAAAGATATCTGCAAAATTTTAGTTTTCTCTGCTTGTTAAGAATTATGATACTCTATTAATCGGCATTTTACAACAAGAAAAAACTTTGTACAACGGTCTTTAAGCATTTACAAAGGCAATCTATATAAGTCGTAATTATTTATTACAACTGTGACCAAATTAATTCAATTGATATACAGCATAAAATTATATGCATCCTATGAATTTAAGTTCAGTATTTTTGTTCGTATACCTCTGGGAATTTCATATACAAGTAACAAATAGTGTTATGAACATAAGACTCATAAAATGCATGAGAAATGTTTGCATCAGTGTAGAAATTAATAGTTTTTTCCTCATTTTTTCCAAAGTTACATCCTTTACATTACAGATACTGTTTTGTATTTAGCTATCTAGCCTCATTCTTGACAATAAAGGATTTGTGAGGGGTTAAATCCAAGTTTTAAAGAGCACATTCTGACGTAAGAAAATTACCAACAAAAAAGACGAAAAATGATAACACTATCAATTTGCAGAGTTATAACCAGAAAAGGAAGAATCACAGCAAAATTGTGACAGGTCCATCTCTTAGAATTATAAATTTTACCTAACTTTTCACTTGCCTTCCTATTAGGCTTCAAAATACAAAATGGGGATAGAAAGAGCTGTCTCATTCTTTAATGGCAAAATAAGTAGTATTGGTAGTATTGGTAAAAATATGATATCCGAGGTCATTTTGTATGTACATATGGGCTCCAATCAGGAATTCAACCTGGGTCACTTTCATTTAAGGCACTTGGCTATCTGGGAGGTTCTATACATAAGGTATTAAGATAGCTGTTTCCAAATAATAGATAAAGGCTGACAAAATAAAAGAGTCACTGTTCTTCTAAGAAAAATCAGTATGTAAACACGGCAGGTGTCAAGGTCAAAAATGATTAAAATTATTTGTAACACGCCCATTTTTGCATACCAATAGTTTGTTTTTTATGTAAACGCATTCAGTTTCACTTTAAAACGTGGAATAGTTACAATAATTTTTAAAGTTCTGCTTAGAAATTGTAATTGACGTGATATCTGTCACATTCCTCGCAGATATGACAAAATTAATTGACATTAACTGTGTCATATCTCCCATTCCCATTTTGGTTTACCTTTCTATAGAATTAAACACAAAATGGGAAAAAGCTACTCCAAATCAAACTAACGATTCATTCACTAATAAATAAGGCAACAGAAGAACGCACCTTAACCAGAAAACCTTGATGAAAAACCGCAAGGCTTATCTTGCTGATCATCTTCAGCTGTCATTATTACCCATAAGTCCATAAGGTAGGTATATGACGGCAGCGAAATCCAAAGGAAAATACCTCATAAGTTATTAAAGATAGGAATAATATTGTTGTTTAAATTTATATTCTGCACTGCCAGCTTATTCTTTTACACATTTGAGAGCTTTACCCCGTACAGCCGAAACTGAAGGGCTCTAGTAACTCAGAATCTATTGCGGGTTCGATTCTCGGTTGAAGTGAAATTCAAAATTAATGTAAGTACCACGGCTACGTTCAGGATGGGTATAGAGCCAAACCAATGTATGTATATTACAAAATATTACGAAATGGTCGTTTATTTCAGATCGCTTTCGTATTTCGATCGCAATCAAAGAAGAGAATATTAGTAGTAGTAGTATTAACATGATCACCAAAGACGAAAGCTCTACCCACTTGGTTATCCGAGAGTCCGATAAGAGAATGTAGATTGGAGAGAATTGAAAATATAGTCAAAGAAAATATTTTTCCGCATAAAAATTTGGTTGATTATTCCTATAAAGAATAAAATAAACTGAACTGAACAAATATAAGGCTCGAATCTGAGGTGGTCTAGGGCGATTAACACCAGCCCTTGTAGGCTACTCACAATCTTTAACCCGAAAAGTATCCAAGTCACATGCCTAAGTAAAAATTTATTCAGAGAACGTACAGAATTGTTTTTTTATTCAATTATTTTCCGAATTTAGGGGACAGAGATTTTCCCCCATAGTCCCCTCTGAGTTCATCCATGGCTCCAAGACTTTCAAATGTGCAAAGTAGGCGTTTCAGGTATCGACTTTGTTTGGTGGATAAATGAGTCTTCAGGAACTATTTGACCGTACAAATTACCAGGATTTCCTTCCCAGGAAATTCGCTTGGGATTTCCCAGAAATTGTACGGTTTAAGGAATCCAATAGTACCTATTTGCTACAAAATACGACGAAAAAGAGCAATCGGTAAACATAGAAGATTTAAACCTTCATTATTAGAAAAGGTGGATACAAATTATGGATGAAGATAGTAATTCCTCCCCTAAGAATCGTTAGATACCGTTAGATATATTTATTCGACAAACCATGAAAGGGAACCTTTTCAATTCCTTTATTATAAACCTTCTTGAAAATTTTGTGGGATAGATCTAAAATACAATGCACTGTAAAATTCCAACGTGTGTACATAGGCAAGTACCTCCTTCCCATAGAAAAATCTGCACACGCCCTTGCCTTGTTTACAATAATGCAGCTCTGCCCCTAGAGATCTGCGCGAAGATCTGAGAAGCTTTGTCTTATTAAAGATAAACTTACGTTATTGTGCACTCAGACCCTAAATTTATTGGAAGTCTAAATGAGAGGAGAAGCCCAGCATAAATAGAGGTGGGTGCCGTGAGAGGTAAAGGCTATGATCCTTATATGATCCTGATATGATATGATATGAGGGAGTGCGCAGGATCGCGAAAAACTGTGGTCGCTGGGGCAAGTAAGTTTTCAGAGTTCTTTTGGAATCTTTATTCACAGTCTGTTTTGAAACTCATAACAAACAATATCAAATAGTATAAAAAAGTAGTGCATTACTTATTCCGTAAAATTCAATGAAAAACATTTAGAAAACAGTCGTTGGAGTGATTTGGAATACTTTTTATCACTGGTTTATGACGTTCAGCTCTTATTTACATCCCGTGTCCAGTCCTCTTTGCTCTCCATCTTGCTACCTGGGAATATATTTTATTAAATTTAATTTCATTCCATTGACTCGTATGATATTAAACGCCAATTTTATTATGTCGCAGACTAATATAGAGTCAGCGTACTATTATTCAGAATCATCAATCGCTTTGATACCATACACTCTACATTATATGTAACATGAACTCCCATAAAAACAGAAAACATATGATATACGTGATAACAATCATTCCTAAGTACGCATGATGCATTTATAAGAATGAGTACATAAAGAATAAAAAGCATATTTAAGATAGGAATTCAAAGAAGCTCAATGTCAGTCGAAATCGAGAGAAAACAGCCACAAATAATTTTCCGACATGCGAAAATAAACTGCATTTTACACATGCAAGCATAAAGTACAGTTGAAACAAATACTTTTAGATAACCTTAAAATGTGATTTCTCGCCATCTGATAGCTATTCTTACACGTTGCCTCTAATCATGCATAAGAAACTACGCACCTTCGAGCCTTATTTGATTAAAAACATTACTATCAAATTTTTCACAAAATTAATCTAATTGTAAGAGAAATTCAATCACCACTTTCGTTTCAACTTCGCTCACTAGTAAACATTTTAAGACCTCAGATTAATCGAATGGAATTTATTAAATAGTTACTCTGTGCTCTGTAATGTTGCTGAGTAGGTTACTCTTTAAGATCTTAAATCTCCACTCCATTACGTAGTTATTGAAACATTTCACTTTTCCCGCATATACTGGTGTTTCACAAATATGTATAAGGAAACTTAAATCTAACATTCTCTTACACAATAAATTTACGCAATAACGTTAAATAACTTTCATTAGACTTACGACTTGTTAGAAGGTCGTGAACTTCATCAAGTTCCTTCATTACTTCGCTGTTTTCTGCAACTTTCAAGCCCTTCCTCCCTTTCTTGCAACGGTCAGCATATAGAGGATGGATGGCAGGTGTTAATAGGTCTATATCGACGTCTGCTGGATCATTAAGTCCCGTCAGCGCAGATGCAACTAATCCAACCAACACGGAAATAACCATACCAGTCAGTGTGTAGAGAGTATACGAAAGACGAAAGATTGATAAAACGTCGTCATCCTCATCCGAATGGTCATCCACTGCCGTGAAATTCTCCGCAGAACTTAGACCGAACATCTCCCTGCAGATGAAGACTACGTTACCCTCCGTTTCCTCTTTAGATTTACTTTAAATGTCAGTGCATTTATGAATTTCCTTACGTGGTAGTAAAATTTGATCCCATCGTGAAATTCGAGTCGTGATTTAAGAAGGAGCATCCTTCAGTAGTCATGGGTTTCTTCTCAAATGTTATTTTTCCGCTTGAGATGGAAGCTTGAGTCCCGAAACAGATGAACCCCATAACTATCAAGCCAGTAACCCCACCGATCCAAGTTCCCTGTAAAATGAGAAAGCATCGAAATTTTACGGGAGTTAACTCAAGCACTTGTGGGCGAAGCATAGTTCGAAGCTACTTATCAACGCAAAACCTGTTACCTGTGGGTACATACATACCTTGACGCTAGTCCAAGGGAAGAACATGCCCAACACAAACAGAGCAGTCCATGCTCCTTGAGTTACTCCTCCAAGGCTCCAAGAAACCTTCGAAACAAGAAAGACTTCCTCCGTGAGTGAAGAAGCAACGCAAACCACCAGTCCTTTTTTACGTATGTACTTTTATTGCACGCAAAAATATCTGCATATATGGAGGAAATATGTATACTTTCCACACAAAAACTTTTATTGACTCAATTATGATGGACTTCTATTATTATAGATTTCTATTATTATGGATTTCTGCAATACCTCGACCGCCTGCGTAGATTTTAATATCTGCATAACTAGGGATGCAGTCATTGCAAATTAATTTGCCAATTTGAAAGGATCTAGTTGCTTTCATACATAACAGTTTTATCGACATGAAAGTTTTATCGATTTACCTGAATGACTGTACCAAGATTTTCTACGACGAACACCATGCCAACGCACACAACTCCAAATGCTATAGCAATAACCTTCATAATAAATGCCGCCTTAGCTTCGGGCACTTTCACTTTCATGAATGGTTCCACGAAATCTTCATAGATTACTCCTGCCATGGAATTTATGCCAGTTGACATAGAACTGTACGAAATATAAGAAAATCAACCACATAGAATTGAATAAAAAATAAATAGCTCGCGACTAATCAGAATCACGCTTTCTAAGTTATCCAGCGTGCTAAAACAACAGTAGCTTATTTTCACTGCAAAATAATAGAAAAAAGCTGTTTTAAAATGTATTAACTACTTTTAGAAATGCAAATTGCCTCGAGAGCGGACGGGAGCATCAAACAGCTGAGGAATGCACCACGAAAAAGCAATTACTCTATATTTTTGGAAATTAGCGACTAAATGCATTTCATTAAAATCGATTCAACATGATGAGTCACTCAATCTAATAACTTTAATATATTCACATTAATCAATAAAACATGGGTAACAGTATTCAGAAATACCTTAGCAAATTTTATTACCACAGTTATGAGTTATTACATATGATTAAGACTCAGTTATGCAAGCGCGTAACTTATTGCTACCTAAAGAATTGTTATTCAAAATTCAGAAAGAATTATTATTAGGAAACCTCTCAGTAAACATCGTAAACTTAGTTCAAATAGTACAGCTTCTCTATCAGATTATCGATTTCTATAACATTATAACTGACCCAGTTTATCAGAAAAAAACGTGTCAGAAGTAAAATTAAATTAGTAATAGGTAATAAATTAGTACAAACCTCAAAGCAGCGCTGAAAACACCAGCCATGAATAAACCAGGGAGGCCTGGAATACCGCTGGCTACTTCCATCACGAAATACGGCAGTACTTGGTCCGGAGCTCTCACGACCTTAGCTATCGAATTTAGTACTTAAAACTTTTTAAGGATAACATTTTATCAACTAATTTTATTTAACTGATCACAGTCAATATTTGGATGAGCGTAATCTACGTTTAACTTTAGATTTCTGTGATTCGCGTGTCTGATAATTCGTATACACTAAACTATATCTTTCATTTAATACATTAAAATATCATCATCTATTTTAATATAGCTTCTACGTATTTGTTCAGAAAAAAT
>KZ308211.1:244132-365127 GCA_000376725.2 Ladona fulva | reverse complement strand
AATTTGTAAATATAAATGATATGGCAAGTGGAAATGTATAATTCTAATAAGAGAAGTAATAAATATATTTAAAGCTATTCATCTGTATGACTGGAATTGGATTACAAGTTTCATTAACATAATCCATCTCATTATAATGTAAATAATGAATATAAATCATAATTTTTTACTTCGTCTATTACGTATATGGTAAGAAATATTACCTTGACCGTCTATTTTTTAATTTTTCCACAGAACTGAAACGAACTTACTTTACTTGATATCAGGTCACAGTTGTAGTAGGAAGCATAGATAACTAATCCTGCATATAGACTGGTGGCGTATATGATAAGTATTCCGACGGTAAATATCGAAATCATCCTGTAAAGTAACGTGTCACGTATCAAAAGAATATCCTCATAACACCAATGTTTGTCTATTTAAAAGATAATTTATGCGCGGTCTTGGTTAAATATTACGAGATGAAAATATTACTGAATCTGAAATCATGACATAATTCCGCTTTTCAAAATTCAAAACTTCAATAAAAATTCAACCTTTCCTTACGCTTGAGCTTTCTTGAAACTTGGCATAGCCAGAAATCGCTGAACCATCGATTGGTTGACTGAAAGGTGGCAGAGCCAATTGAAAGTTGCACCAAAGATGGTATTCCAGAATGTGTGCCGGACTGTTGGGTCAGGACTCAAACTAGAATAATTAAAATAATATAATGTCTCTCTTTCTTATAGAATGATACACCAATTCATTAGATTAAGTATAATTGCCAAAATTTCTTTGCGTCACTAATAAAATTATAGCTATCAAATACTGATAGATAGTTTTGTATCAAAACGATATTTTGAGAGACATTCCGAACTTGCTTAGCCATCATCACGTAAAAAACACAACCGGTCAAATAAAGTAGAAGGAAATTCTGACAAAATTTATTAATTTCTCTTTCGAGTTTCCGCCAAAAATATTAATAAAGTATAACTAGGAAAATAAAACTTTAAATCGTCAAGTCAATTATTAATAATTTTGTAAAAGGAAAACAATGTCCGAAATTTTAGAGTACGTTATGTCACTATCATTAGTATCATAGTGACCTTGGCTTTTAGATTTCATCCTCATAAAAATATTAATGTTATCTTTTACCCACTATTAGAAACTTAAAAAATCGCGATAGAAATACTATTGACGAAGACGTTAGTTTCTCATTCGGTTACAGCGAAATAAATTTATTTAAAACATATTGCTCAGATTTCCAAGTGGGTAGCGCAGTCGTCTTGCGTGAAATCGATCCCGGATTCATTCACGGTGGGGGTCTACATTTTTTAAACGACTTAAGTTGTCGAAGCATTTTTATCGCTTTTCCATTACTTTTAACAATATTTTACTAATGCATTTCTATATTTACTAGAGACAGAAATAGATATTTTATAATGAAGTTAAGATTATATCATAAACGAGCAACAGACTTAAAAAATTCGATTCTTCCGCTCCGTTGGTTCCTCTTCCAAACCTCTTCAAATCCTCCAACTACTTTGGTTCCAATGCAGACGATAGCAAACATGGATCCGTACATCAACACCGTCTGAAGGGCATCCGTCCACACCACAGCTTTGAGGCCTCCCTAATACGATATATAATGCTTAGTTTTCCTCAAATTTACATGGAAACTGAAATACTATTTGATTTCTTTCGGCGGGCCCATTCACATTACGGGATCGATTAAAAGTTCGAGTCATTTAATTCATATGGAGATGGAATACTACTATGCTGTTACTGTAGGTCAGGGATGGCGAACCCTTTGTGGCAAGATTGCCAAATTTGATAAATATAAAGGATTTGCGTGTCAATTTTTTGCCAAATCATAGAGTGATACGTTGATATTATCTATTGTATTATGACAACGAAACGATTAAGACGTTATTTACGTATATAATCATTAATTGTCATTATCAATGAACACAATCCTCTTTAATTTAATCTACGGTTAAGTGCCGTAAGAGTTCCGCATGCCAAAAAAATCTCTCGCGTGCCACATTGGGCACGCATGCTATATAAGTTCGCCACTCCTGCAGGTCATAATGTTTACATCATAATATTTACATCATAATGTTTACGTCATAATGTTCACTGTATCGGTATTTTCGGAAAGGACCGCGGAATGGGAATATCGAACGGGAATTTGGAAACATCAAGCTAAATGAATTTATCTTCAATTCCTAATCATCTTCATTGTTTCCACGTATAGTTTCCGACAGAATTTTTCTTGATTCTCATTCTACTTCATCAACAGAAAAGAGCCCATCGAAAATAGCATTTCAATTGGCGTTATCCTACTCCCTGTGATTCTTTCCGTGAATGTCCATACTTTTAATTTGGTATATAAAGCACTCACTGCAAGCAAAGGTAGTCTTTAACTCACCAAACTGGTGTAAAAGATACAGATGAGGCAAACCACCGGGGTGATCAAGTGAATGTTGATTCCAGAGACTGAAGGGAGAAGAAACAAAAATAAATCGGCCTTAAATATACGTGCTTCGTGAGACATGCGCTAATTATCGAATGAAGCTACATCTACTCCTTACCTTGACTTAGGGCCAACGCGGGGATATACACAACGATAGGAATGTACAGCAACTGCAAGAAATGCTCGAAATTAAACATGACGATTGCATGTTCAGAGAGATGTCATGGTCAGGATAGAAAATCGACTTACACTGTTGATCAGGAACAGCACTGATCCAAGTAGCCTCACACTCCTATCAAACCTAAGTTCCAAATACTGATAGATAGTTGTTAATAGAGGATAAAAAGGGGTATTCAAATAAGGCTCAAATAGGGCTCACCTCATACGACGTGTTCAATTGTAGTTTACAGTACACGGGCATAAATAAGGTGCCGCTTGCTATGCTTGCGAGAAGTAATCCAATTATGCTCGTGGAGTACTGAGTGCCATAAGTGTACATTTCAGCGGAGGCTCCCAGGAAGGTAACGCCTGAAATGCAACTGAAAATGTCGTCGATTAAAGACTTTGATGAAGCGAATTCTGTCCTCCAAAGGAATGTGAATACCATTACAATTTATAAGGTTCGGGGCGTTCATGAACAGCAGATTCCTTTACACACAGGATATTGTATTCAATTCATGTTTTTTTACTGCTTTCTTTTGTCCATTTTTTGTATTACTACCGTCAGTAGTCGTTTGCAAATATTTTATGAAAGTTTAATACCTTGATACTGTTTAAAGCAGTGTTTCCGAAACTTTTTCATGCTACCGCCCCCTTGGATCCATACCACCGCCCCCCAAATATGAAAATCTATGAAAATGAATATATGTGTGGCCATAGCTGATGAAAGATAATAAGGAAATCACGCACAGCAGAGATGAAAATATCCACCAAATTATGTATGACAATTTTTTGATGTTGCTTTGGTGCCATAAAGCCAGTAAATCTCTACTGAGAAAGAAAGATGACTGGCAATGGGATAAAATTCTTTTCGTCTAGCGCCCCCCTAGATTAGACCAGCGCCCCTAGGGGGGCGGCATCGCCCACTTTGGGAATCACTGGTTTAAAGCAATGTTTCCCAACCTTACCCCTTCGAGTGCCGGGGAGTACGATCGCGCTCTTCCCGTCTTTCGCCAAAAGTGCCGGGAGCACGATAGCTCTCCTCGAGCTGTGTCATTATTAGATGCTTTAATGCTGACACAATCAGCAAGCAATATCAAAGATGAAAACTAATGTAATAAAGGTTTCCTTAAGTTTTTGAATATGAAATTTCATTTATTTGTAATTCATATTTTTTTTCCTAAACTATTGCAAAATCAGCAAAAATTCTTTGGCAATTTTAGCACAGTTCCTACGAAATTGGCTGGCACTCAAAGGGTTAACGATCTCAAGTCCTTTTTATCGTGTCCTTAAGACAACCAAGTCCAAGTTTACTTATTGGTGTAATTAAACGTTTTATAGTTAGTTGCTGTTGCTGAATAGCTGGTAAAACTTTTGGAAGTTAATTTGCAACTAAGCAAAATATTAGAAAAGTAAAATGGACCTGCTGGAGTCACTACACAGGGTCGTTAAGTCTCACTAGTAGGACACGTCCCACCAGTTAGGAATCACTTCTCTAGAGTCCAACAAAAAAACTGAAAGTTGAATACCAAAGCTATATTTCTTTGCATTATTATTATATTATATAATAAATTTGAATATTTATTTCCGTACTTTTCTGTTATAATACACGAGATTCCTCCTATGAACCCGTGACCGGCGTATGAACATCTTCTGTAATTTATAAAGTAAAATAATAACACCACAATCAGTGTGGCAATTAATTTGCACAATTGTGGCCATAAGAGAAAATTCTCCGATAAAACCAAGCTAACAGAAACTTGATTTCTGGACCANTGCTTGTTGGTGCATCAACTGATTCACTGTCAATTGAACAAATAATTTATTCTCAGATCAGGTTAGATTAGGTGGATTTCGAAGACTGCGAAAACTATGTCTGTTATTGAAAAGCACCTTTTTATCTTTTGAACCCTTTGAAATTTGAAATTCAACAGTGTTCGTTGAATCGAACCCAATTTATGTGTCACTCCAAATTAAAAATTGTCACACGTTTTTAACTAACCTCGCTATGAGCGACATCGCTATGGGCAATACTCCAATCGTTCTTCCACCCATGAGGTATTCCGATGCCGTATTCTGCTTCTGTTTGGCGAAGAATGCAAAATATACCCCAATCAAAGAGGAGGAGACTAGCATCGCGCCGAAGATGCTGTAGTCAAAAGTTGAAAAAGTTCTGAACTGAGAAGAAGCGCCCACGATGGTAGAATGTCGACTGAAGGTTGTAGAAACATTTTCGGAGGATTCGCCGTAATCCATAATCGCCGACATTTAGAGGGAGGATGGTAAACAGCGCCTTAAAAGAAAAAAAATTTCAAACATGTTTCATAACATAATGTGCCGATTGAATCGAATGTAAAAGAGTCTGTAAGTCAAATGATACATACCATAAACTAGAATTTTAGAATTATCGTATATTTATAAATATTTATTAATAAAGTTTGATAATGAAATCACAGCCGTCTCGTAATGATAATTCTGAAACGGTGATTTTTGTGGAAAATAATGCTAACAAATCATTATAGTCTTTATTGATCAATACCAGTAACGATTATTGACTGTATAGCAGTGCCCTATCACTCAACTGAAAGCGTTTTAATGCGTTTCGAAATATTTACATTTCGTTAGGATTGTTCACCATCGTAAGCACCGTCAATTTTTTTGTTCATTTTATCGGCCTCCTGATGGCAAGATCGAATGTATAGAGGAACTAGCTGAATCATCAGTGATTATTCGGAAGAAAATGAAGGATCCTATCATAGTTATAGGAGGGGATTTTAAGTTTCTCCATATTGATTGTGATTATTTATCGAGTTCGTATTCTGGTAGAGAGAAAAATATATCGCAGATATTGATAGATACTTTTTGATTAACATCCCATCTTGAGATGGTTCAACGTAGGGCAGCTAGGTTCGTTAAGGGAGATTTCAGATTTGACAGCAATGTTTCGGCTGTGATGGAATCCCTCGGATGGAACTCGCTTAGTGATAGAAGACTTGAATACCGTAGGAAGCTTTTCGATAAGTTTGTCGTAGTGGTGGTGACATTAGGGATTAAATGAAAGACACGGGTTCAATACAAAAGGTAGCCGTTTATATCTACCCAAAAGTTCCTAGGGTCAGTGACCCGATCTCGTGACGTCCCGGTTTGGGCGCGACGGCGACTCCTTCGCGAGTCTGGGCGGGTTGGGCTGAGGCCGAGGGACGATGCAGGACCGGTGGAGGGTGAAGCTGCCGAAGTCGACCTTCTGACGCGGTCAGCAGCTTCTTTACTCGCGGGAGCTGACCGAGGGACGCGGTCCGCGAGCGGGGGTATCCCGGCCGAAGTCTACAGGGTGACTCGGTCAGCCGGGGCTTCTACACTTGCCGAAAAGTCAGGTTAGCGTCGGTGCAGCTGCGTGCAAGAAGCAACTCCATTCACGAACATAGGCGTGGGAGTGTATTGTTCAAGGTGTCGCATTCCTCCCAGACGCTTCCCAAACCCTTCGCGCCAAGCATCCTCTGACCGCCCCTATGATTGCAGCCGGGGGTTTCGTGTTAATTCCGTATGGGAGGTTTCGACGTAATAGTAACATTACAAGTTTGTCACTACGGATCTCGGGGAGGAGATAGCTGATTTTCACATCCCAGCTAGTAACGCACACAATCTTCGAAAGAAAACGAAAAAGCGATACAGGGAAATAGTCGCCAGGACGGATAGATATTTTTGGTCATTTTTCCCGCGAAGTATCAGAGAAGCTAATAGCTATTCAGGGTAGTTAGGGATATAGGTGTTTTACACCCCCTGCCACGCGCCATTGGCGGTTTGCAGGGCTTAAATTTAAATGTAAATTCCATGACAGAATGATTCGATTCGATTTGATGACAGGAAAGCAAGAAACGGAATGTCACTTTCGTTGTTTTAAAACGAAAGCTTTTGAAAACATGTTGAACTACTTCTTTTTCTGTAAATTAGCCTGTTGTAACGTCATTAGCGATTATTTATCACTTCATTCTATTAGTCTAACTTCTTTCGCAACTTCAAGTGGAGTCGGTTTCAAGTACTTTAATATTATAAAATAGATAACCATTAAACAATAATTTAACTGTTAACTGAATTGTACTATTACTTGCATTATAAGACCGGCTTTTTTTAAAAACAAACTGCATAGAATTTGAACAAAATACGAGTTTGAATACTTACCCCCTGCACTATCCTCGCAGTTATGACTCGTCGTAAATACGAACAGCATTCATATGAACACCATCTTCCAAAGGATGTGGAAGAGATGGTGACTTACAGTATTGAGTTGTTGACACCCACTGTTGTGCATCTAGCGCAATTTAGTATAATTCTCACGTCAACGTTGGAGGTCGACTTTCATGAGTGCATCTAATTACATTAAGAATGATCCCATTGAAGGACAAATCACTAAAGAAGCTCCTAAGCACTCCTAATGAAGCACTAACTTCATTGTGAAAACCATAAGTTAAATGGCAAAGGCAAAAATAGTAGGCGCGGGAGGGCCTCGAGCGAGAGAGGCAAAAAGCATTTCCCAACAGTAGACCTTTCTCAATAAGAGGAGGTCAACTATTGGAAAAGACCCAAAGCACGAGTGGTCGATATCCTCGAATTCGCCATAGGGATCAATAAATAATTCTCTCGATGAAATATTTCTCGTAAGGGTTAATTGGAGGGTCGACTAGTTGGAAACGCGATGACAGATACATATTAAGAAGATGTTGGAAATGCGGAACAATATCGTAGGCCATGTAAGGGAAAGGTATTGATGTTGATTCGACAAAGCGGCAAACCGTGAGATTTAGGGGTTGATTTGAGTTGGTCCTACATCCCCATCAAATACTCCCATAACTTTAGTTATCGGAGGATGAAGGCACTTACTCCGTCAACATGACAACAACCGTTAGAACAACTTTGCTATTTGAACAAACAGTGCTACTTTTTGGTGCTCGACGTATGAATAAAAATTGACGGCCATTTGTAAGTAGATAACATAATTAAGGAGCAATGCATGAATATTAATGAATAGTTGAAAACTAGAGAGAGTAGGTAAAAAAAATTCTAGCCAGTTTCGACAGGTTTAAAAACCTTAAATGCATGTTATTGTGTTGAATTTCGTAAATCTAATAAGGAATGTGGGACGATGAGATAACCTCATAGACGATTCAGCTTTAAAATAGCAGAAGATCAATACAAAAAATAACAACTCTCCTCGCTTGGCGTGAAAAAAAATTTGCAAAAAAATTGAAGCTTCTCGCTATTCTTAAGTGCCAGATTCAAATGGTAGCATAGGTAATACGGAAAATAACTCAAATGATTTTACGAATACTGAAACGGAGTCGACAGAATGCATTAACTCGGAAAAATGACATATATTTCATTGGACTGGCGGTGAGGCTACGGTGAGTTTAGATTAAGTGTATCTATTACTCCTACCGTATGGAAAGCTGCTTGTTGGTGCATCAACTGATTCACTGTCAATGTGTTACAATGCATGAATGAAGGAGGAAGTGTTTAGATGCAAAAAAAGGGAGGGCAACCAAAGACTAGTACGATGGTTGTAGGAGATCGCAGAAGTGTATTAATATGAAGATAAAAGCAACCAAGGACTAGCACGATGGTTGCAGGAGATCGCAGAAGTGTATTAATATGAAGATAAAAGCAACCAAGGACTAGCACGATGGTTGCAGGAGATCGCAGAAGTGTATTAATATGAAGATAAAAGCAACCAAGGACTAGCACGATGTTGCAGAAAGCGGAATAAAATCATGTGCGAACCTGTGATAGTAGAAGCAAAAAAACAATGAAACAAGCAATGTTTGTGAAAAAACCGAAAAACAAGGCAGAATGAGAGAACGATGCTAAATGTACATTTCGAGAGTTAAGCTCTCGTCTTCAGTAGCTGAGGTGTTCAGGAGGTATGGCTGTGAAGTTGATATTTATATGTTCGGTGAGCCTATTGTTCATTGGTTGTCGAAGGTGGTCTGTCGGAAGGCGTGATGGGGGAAATTCTGTCTCTGAGGGGGGGGAAGGGGGGAGAAGGGTCTAATAGATGTCTAATAAATGTTCATTTTGAACATGTTTCATTAAATTAAGATTCTCTATTGTGATAGGATGTTGTTGTTCCTCGATATGCAATGCTACGCTTGAGTTTCTTGAGCGGTTATTTCTAAAATGGGCCAAATGTTCTTTAAATCTTGTTTTAATGTTTCTCTTAGTTTGGCCTATGTATATTTTGCTGCATCCTCCACAGGAAATTTTGTAAATACCTGACTTGTTAAATGAGTCAGTTCTATCTTTCGGATTTTGTAACAAGTTTTTTAATTTTCCGTGATTACTGTAAACAGTTTGGAGAGAATGTTTTTTGAATATACTACCCAGTCTATTAGTTATTTTTGGTGCATACGGAAGAACAATAAAGCCTTTTGACGTCTTATCTGTATGTTTTTGAAGTGTAGTGGTGTTTTTTATCTTTTGTATTAATTTCTGCTTCCTGAGAATATTAGTTACTATTTGGGAGTCAAAACCATTTTCTATGGCACTATTCTTAATGTATTCTAATTCCTTGTAGTAATTATTCTTTGATAATGGGGTATGTAACAATCTGTGTACCATGAAGTGGAAGGGAGCTAATTTGTGAGTTATGTGGTGATTGGAGTCAACGGGGATGAATCTGTTAGTGCTGGTAGGTTTCCTGTAAATGTCGAATTTGATTCTATTGTGTTCTCTGTGAATTGTTAAATCTAAAAAGGTTATCTTGTGGTTGAATTCTGTTTCTATAGTAAAATTGATGGTGGGGAACTGTGAATTCAGGTTTTCTAGGAATTCTTGTGTGTTAGACTTAGAAGTGTCAAATATCGTAAAAATGTCATCTACGTAACGAATCCAAATTTTGGGAAAGTATTGAAAAGTGTTTTGACATTGTCCCTCGAGGTGATTCATAAACAGTTCAGCTTTCCATTTCCACTTTCCATTTCCAAATCCACTTTCTCCATTCATTGCTGAACTTTTTATGAAAGTAATGCAAGGCATATTTTTCTAGAAGAAGGAAAAAGAAATAATAATATAGCGATGTGAAAACTTTATTGAGAACCTATGAGTTGAAAAAGTAGCTTAACCCGGAAAAATTGGACAGAAATACGCGCAATATCTCAAGTTTTTTAAAACTAACGGATGTAAAATCGTAACTTAAATGTTCAGCAATCTCTCTCGTTTATTTGGACCTAAATAATTTAAAAAAATTGCATTATTGAGTACTGATGTTTTTCCCCAAATTTAATTACCAAATAAAAATGTTATCCAATAATACGACCACAATTTTATGGTTGGACCACATCGTATACGAGATAAAAAAATATATTATTGAGCAGACCGAAAATTAATATATTCAAAGGCACAGATAAAATGGTTTTTGTTTATTCCTGGGAAATAAAATGAGCTCATGATTTTTTCAGGATCCTGCACAAAATTCAAACGTTACATAAAAGTTCGTTAGCAGGGACACTCATGACAAGAAGTGATTTTTACCAGATGCAAATGATTTGAAATTCTTGTCAAGGTTGATTAATCAAACTCTGTTTTGTACTTGTAACCGATTCTGGATTATCAAAAGTGCCTAAATTTGTGCATACGTAATGCATGCTTTCACTTGTTGGAGCTTGTAACTATTCACAACTTTATAGTAAAAATGTGATATTCTCATCCCGCTTTTTACTTCCACTAAATGAAGAAAAATCTTCAGGAGTAATATTTTGTGATGTTAAAATCGCCGAATAAAGGGAAGATGCGATGTTATGTTATTATGTATTCATTTGGCAAAGATATAAACAATACGGAAGAAGAAGTCAACGAACTTCATGGTTTCAAATATAAACGCCCTAAAATTGAGCTGTTTGATTTTTTGATAATTACTATAGAACACAGATGCGGATGGAAATGAAAATTCAAGCTAGAAGACCGTCAGCATGCAGGTGTTACAGCAAGACTTACTTCCAAACTTCGGCCTTGTCCTCCTGACTTCCTCAGCTCAGATGAAATCTTCGAGAGGAAGAAAAACTTCCAGACCCTCTTCCTTTAAAGGTGGAGACGCAACTGCGATACGAAAGATGCTGAGCAGGCACATCAACTTTACTATGCGTGGGTCAGGAAGGTCTTTTCTTAGTCATCGGCTGCTTCCGCTAAAAGCGATCCCAAATTGGACTGTTATTTTTTTCGCAGTCCGCTCCCGAGTTCGCAACCGATTCATTTTTTATATATACACTCATAAACATTTTTGATACAAAGTTTTTTGTTAGCAACTCCACTAATTAAATACTCCTTTCGCGGCAATTTCTAGGCAGCTGGGCCTTTCATAAGAATCACATGCAGATAAATAGTACGAAAGGGTGGTTATTCTATAGTTCCAAGGAACTAATTATTGATTCAGATAGGACGCGTGGATTTCAGAGATTTGCGAAGACCGGCTCGATTTCTCAAAGATCGTTGGAAGTATGACATTAGCCCACTCGAGATAACTAAATCACTCGAACGGAAATCTCGGAAGAGGCGAAGGTTGAAATGCGAAAAACATCGTTTGAAAAAATAACCGGAAAAAGTCACAGAAATTTTCTGAGATTCTCTGCTTCTGTAAGCTGGGTGTGTGTAATCGTGAGATCGGTCGACGAATTCTCATAGCCTTTGCCAAAACGAACATCTATTTCTGGTCGTTTTCTCGTCAAAGAATTTTGGGTGTCCTTCGACCGCAGGGTTCAATGCCTAGATTCCCTCCAACCATAGGCAATGTAGGAGCATATCAACCTAAGAAATATATGCTTCGAGACAGGAAACTAAAGGTACTGGCGTGAGTTACGAAACTGTAGACTTATATACGGCTATAAATGCAAGATTGTGTTTACTCCAACGTTTCATTCTTTCTCATACCGCAAGGGGTATGTAAACTCAGCTCGAGTGAAAGGGTTAAATTAAAATGAAGAGAATTTACCCTATAAATGAATATAAAAAATTAAATCCAACAAATGGTGCATGATAGCAGCATTCACCACAATTGACCATAAGGAAAGTTTTGAGGGATTTCAAAGTTTTATTGCCAGTTTTTTTTCACTTTATTTCTTGGGAAAATTTCCAGCCTTTTTATAGGAAAAACCACCCTCTTGTAAGGTTCATTTTATCATTAGCTCTGTTCTCATGGTGGGGGGAGGGGGTTTGAACATCCATCTCTTACATGATCTATAAGAATAAAATTATTCAAAAGAAAGACATTTTTCACAATTAATTAAATATGCTTTTTTAGTAGAAGAATGGATAGAAATTAAACATATTGTGGGAGTTATATCACAAACCATTGCCAAGTAAAGGAATAGGAAATTATTAATGTAATATACCACATATCATTCTACTTTTAGTCTCAATTTAATATTTTATATTTTCATATGAATACTCACTAAACACCTCTTAGGTTGTAACAAAATTTCTTATATTTTCTCTAACATCTTGTTTTTTTATCGCTTTCAGGAATTTATACGAAAGAATTATTCTTATAAAAAAGAGTTTTGCCTTAAAAATGAAACTCTTGGAGGAAAATTACGCTTGTATATGTTAAAAGAGAATGAAACATCCAGCTGTAGACGTGAATGAGAACAAAACAGCCATTTTACTTTGATATAACATTTATTGTTGGTAAACATGGAAAAATAGATGCAACCATATACCACCATTAAATTGGTAGTGAAATTGCCATACATATACTCAATGATTCACAATAAATGATCCATTCTCATAAAAATATAAATTTGTACATCAGAAACACACTTATAAATATTCTTACTTCATAAATACATAATCACATGGCACATACATCCAAAAAAGATACTGATTAGAATAAGATGCCAATGATGAAAATGAGTTACGTAACTTATGTGGCCACATAAAGCAATAGTTTAAGTCAATTTTATTTCCATTTTAAGATGAAATCATCAATTATTTTCGAAAATGAAAATAATGCAATGAAATGCATGAACGAAATCATTGACGTGCTTAAAAATCAGGGTTGTGTAAAAATAGTTATCAATAGGGTTAGGCATGGAAATCTATAAAAAGAACCACAAGCAGATTCCTTGCCGTGACTAGAATATGTGATTTATCACATAAATAACAATATCAAAAATACAGGAATCCCAAGAAATAATTACTTGAACATTTAAATCTCAATGTTCTTTCTTACCTCCTCAAGTTATTAAAAAAAACTAAGGAAGAAAATATCAGCTTTCATAGTGTCCCACAATTCTCTACTATTCTGCAATCATACTTCAAATCTACAACATTAAAAACATGTTGAAAAATAACACATTTAAAATTCTAAGCTTCTGGTAGACATGCATAGATTATATCATTCCATAAAAAGTGAGGTGAATAGTAGAGTTCTTCCTTTTTACAATCATAAGTAGTCACCTTGAAATTCCACATTAATCCCAGGCTCAGACTATAAAGGCTGACGACATTACAATAAGTTATAATCTTGATACACAACAGAAATCAATACATAAAAATATCACAAATGCAATACTAAAATTATCCCCTTAATCAGAGGTGAGGAGTAAGAAATATAGACAATTGTTCCTATGAAAAATTAGGACTATAAAATAAGCATTTTCATCAGAAAATCTGTTTGCTCAAAAATTTCTAATTATTATCACCCATGCTATAAATCATGTATCTCTATATAATTTTACAAAAGGTTGACTTCAGAGAATATACCTCCACACAAATATAAAATTCAATGTCATAAAAATGTAGCAAGGTTTTATATTACATTAAGAATCAACATCTCTTGTTCTCCAACCAGGTATTAGATTTCTAATTTGTCTAATTTAAAATCATGTACCTGTATTGTGTAAAACTATCAATTCATCTGAGTTTGAGGAAAAAATTCCTGAAAACATCCTAAGCAACCTAAAGCTGTTTGGTCCCTTGAGGTTTACATAATAGTTTATACCATAAATGGATATAAATTTTTTTAAGTATAAGCTTTGACCTAGGTAAATCAAAGGAACCTTATGGCAATATTGTTATCCTGCAAGTCTCAGACTGTTTAAATAATGAATCAGAGATAAGAAAACATAGGCAGGAGAAATATCTTATTACATTATAAATGATGTATAGATTGTGAGAAAAAGCCTAGTCAATCATACACCAAAGATAAACATTATACCAAACACAATGAACCAATTTCTTTCAGCACATGATACTTATGATAATTATTCTTTGTGGTTCACAAAGTTTGAGTAAAATGTGACTTTACATTACATACACATCAAATGAGGTAAAATAATATTTAAAAGTCATCTTGTTTCAAAAAAGGAAACTGCAATGGCAAGCATTAAAAAAAGAAAGTCATAATAATTAAGATTTGGCAGTGATTGTGAACCAGAAAATTTCAATTTCAGTTCAATTTTTTAACATAAGGTGTTGTGGTATAGAATATTAAATACTAAACACAGTATGACATGCAACCTTAGGTTAGCAAAATATAAAATACTAAACTGTGTAAAAACTCTCATGTATATTTCCATTCATAAAGTCACTATGAACTACTCACTCCCTAATCACTATAAGCAGACAAAGGAGGTGGAAATGGAGCATTTTCTTCAAATATCATAACTAACTTTCCATACTCCATAGTTCTCCTTTTCTTCTTGTTCTAGAGAGGAAAGAAAAAAAATAAAATTAGGCCTACGTAACTTTTACATAGACTATAACTACATTTATGATTAACCCACATGACTTATTTTAAGGCTTAAATATAAGGATTTTAAGCTCTCCAGGCATATAGACTGTATACATGATTCTCAGGTTTCCAACCAGTTTAGTTCTGAAGGGAGTTCTATTAACAGTATATTTATATATTTTTATTTTATAGATACACCAAAGCCAGAAATTCAATTTTATTGAAGATTACTTTTAAGAATAGAATTATGAATCACAATATGATAAGTATCATAGGAATTGTTTAACTCTGCAGTGCAGACCCATAAAACCTATATAATAAGGGTACATTCCCTCTGTCCAAAAAGAATATTTTCACACTGATGAATAGTATTCAGAAAGAAAAGGTGACTGCAATTTATTAAGCATATCCTCACAGATTGCAAGAGGAAATTCAGAGTTGTTTTGTAAGTCTCAGATGAGCCTATCACAGAAACAATCATTATGTTAAGGCTTGATACGGGAATTAAGAAATATATATTTACCCTATGAACAAATCCTTGTTTCCCCTTTGTAGGAGAAGGGCTCATACTAAAACTATTCAGTGGAACGGAGGCTTCATCTGTACCACTTGATGAAGTAAATCCAGCTGAGTCTTCAAGGGCTAGTCTAGTTGCTGCACCTTCTAGCTCCATGTCCATATACAGTTGACTCAGCTGCTCATTTACTGTGCTTGACTGGGCCAAGCGAAAGAATGGTTAATCAATTCTAATTAAAAACATCGGCAACAAAGGAAAGAAAATACATAATAAACCACAACTAAATTGAATAAAACATTTCATAAAATCCAATATAATGACATTAGAAATGATCTCTTAGAAAATATGCAGTAGATACTAGAATTAAATAGGTTATGGGTAAAGAAATAATGGATCAAAAAACACCAACAGTGTGCTTATCAGAAATAAAAATTCACCAATGGGTCTTCAAGGAAACATTATTTTAAAATATATTTTCTAAAGAGAAGTAAATATTTTAAGCAATGATTCTTTTACCTGATGAATGTTCTTTAGAGTTTTCAAATCAGCTTCCAGGACATTGTGGAGAATTTGATCATCCATTTTGTAGCGTAATATTAAATCTGGTGTTACATCTACTTCCTCCAACCAAGAAGGTCCCTGATGATTAAAGAAAAAGAGAGAATGAGATATTACCACAAATGATAAAAAGAGCAAAATCTCATTGTAATCAGGGTATTGTGAAGCCCTTACAAAAATGATTCTGTAATTTTTCTGGTAAGTTGTTAGAAATATACCACTTAATACCTCAACCACCAATTTCTCTGCAAAAAGGCTAAGACAGGTGGCCAATAATTTTTTACAAGAAAAAGTACTAAAAATAATCAAAGAGGTACTGTAGTTTACTGATTATGATGCTTGATTTTTAAATGACTGTTAAAACACAAACCTCAAAATAATAAATTAAAGAATAAATTCTCAAAGTTTTTGTAGCAAAATACTTGAAAAATAACTGACAAAAAGTGGTAAATTTTAATTAACAAATTTTTTTATCAAAAAACCGCAACTTGTATTTTTATTTGGTAATCTAACTATAATAAATTTTCTAATTGGGCCTCAAGATATTTCAATTTTTACAATTGGGTCTCAGTTTAAAATTCTTATAGAAAGACTTAAATGGGCAAATAACTTGAGCTTGTAAAAATACATTAAAGACTGTACTGAAATACAACAGAACTGTTTTGGATCTAGAGTTGGATCTAGAACTTTAAAGTCAAGAGGGTTACAATATTCAAGTTGCCTGATGAAGACTTTGCAGCATTAAAGAAAATCGTTCTGATCAGCCTATAGGTTACCTAAAGATTGCAATCCTACTTGTTAAACAGAAATTAACAATCAAACAACTGAGTTTACAGTTCTTAAAATAAATTGAGTCCAAATAAATTGAGTCTTTTTCTAAAAATTTTCTTTTATCAACAGAATTTAATAATATAGAGCTAATAAAATGCAAGATTATTCCTTTAGCAAAGGTTAAATGAAATATTAGATTTATATTAAAGTTGGAAATGAAATATTAATTTAGGTTATTTAGGTTGGTGAAGTATGGAATATCCCGTTAATTAGCTTAAACATTTCCATGCATGAGCATAACCTCTGAAATGACCCTTGTTTGATGTTAAATCAAAGAGGAAGAATGAAAATATTGCTGTCACAGAGAATGATTCCAACTCTCAAATTATCCAAGAATGCGCGCTTCAAAAAAGCCTTTCAGAAGAAATTAAGTTTCATTCCACAAGAGTATCATGCCAAAGGAAATAAAAGGTTTAAATTATATTCTACCTTTCTTACAGGTTTCTGTGCATGTTTATCTGCATTTCCTTTTTCTAGGTCTTTGGATCCTGATCCCCTCACATCATCCTATAATAGTGAAAGGTAAGAGTAAAATCAAGAAAGTCATCCAGCTTGCCACAGAGGACAAAGAATTTCATTGACTTCATTACCTTAAGAACAAAAACTAAACGGCAAAATTCACCTAGGTCTAATGTAGTGATAGGTAACTCTCATTTAGATAATTATTCTCCTCCACAAATATGAACATATGTAATTCTCATGACATAAAAACTTACCTTTGTATCATTTTCTGTTGTATCTCCCTTTGAATCCCAAGGAAAACTTCTCATACTTTCATCACTTTTTTCACTTCTTAAAAAGGAATACAGGGATGAGTAGCTGTTTAGAGCCAACCAAAACATAAAAAAAGAAAAAAGATTTAAATTAATAAAAGGAAGGCAGTTTGAAATATTTACAAAAGTTAAATTCTTTAGAATATCAACAAATAATAACAGGGGGATATTTGAAGAAATATAACCACTATTCTCCTTTATGACTAGAAATCTAAACATCATTTCAATAACTCAGAACTAATTTCCCTCTTTAATTTCAACATTGAGTGACTCAATATCTTTTGCATTCATTTCTTATATAACAAAACAATTATATAACACAACAAAAGAATCTTATATTAAAATTCAAACCATTCTGTAATAAGTTATTTATGATCAGATATTATGATTTTGATATGATGAAATTCAAAACAAAGGAATGCATGCTCCATTAATGCTTAAATTCTTCTCTGCTAGAACATATTTCTCAATTTCTATCTCCAACATTTAATTTTTTCCAGCACAAAATATCTAGAAATTTCATAATCATATTTAGAAAATCTTCATTATTAAGAATATTTTTTATTCAATGAGAGCAAAACAGCTTTAGTTATAAGAATCTGTTGCTATTTTTCTGCAACTTCATAAGATAGAGCTGTTGAAAATTAGGTCTTAGAAATTTTGGATTGAAATTAAAATTGATATACAAACCAATACCCCACAAAATAATGATTAATTGTTCAATGATAGAATCAATTATTAATAGTATCATTAAATTATAATAATATTGAGTAATATATATATATAATTATTAATTGCCTTCTATAATTACTTGACTGGAATAAAAACTTATCACATGTATTTAAGTCTTTAAATTCTTATTGAGATATGAATTATAAAGGTATAAAATTTGAGCTCAGGTATGGTAAAATAGTAATCTCTTGGTTTTCACAGAAAACTTTTGCAGAGGATAAAAAGTGAATTTTATCTTCGACTGCTCCCTGGTTTCAATTGTGTCTGAAATGAATCCTGGCAAGGAGAGACCAGTCCTTATATTTAAATATAAATTTCCAGTATTGTCTGATAAAACAGCAGAAATTGAAATTCTATTGAGAGGACTGTAGGGCAACTCTACTAATTCTGAAATAAATACTAACCTGCTATCATCACAAATTGTGTCTTGATCATGAATGAAACGGAATGCATAAAGATGTCTTCCTTTGTCACCATCACCAATCAATCCAACACCCTCTTTGCTCATTCCTTCTTTTCCTTTAACTTTGAAAAATTCTTCCTCATCTGTCCCATTATTTTGCTTGTTTACACTTGAAGATCCAAGATTTTTAAATCTTTTAGACACTTCAGAAAAGTCCTGAAATAAAATAAAACCACCAATGTTAATTTACAGTACTTAATAACAACTATCAATCATTCAATCTACTGTGATTATCCTTATTGTGTATTATATATACTTATATGTTTATATTTCATTTCTCCAATGTCAGTAATTCCCCACACTCCATGCATTAAAACAATTTTAGAAACATTTTCATGCAATTTCCATTGAGATGGAGGTATTTTTTGAGGGGGGAGTTCCTTAGTATAGTTTAATAACTCATTAATTATCATAAGTATGGTGATTATTAGAATGATAACTCAGCTGATAATTATAAATAACAAAAATGCACCTTCTGGACATATACTATTTAATAATAATTATTGGATATAGTTTTCATTGAAGTTTCTTCAAAGGAAATTCCTCTGGCATTTTCATATTCAAACAAAGATTTAATTTTGGTTCAAAAGAAACACCATGGTTATTGACCCTGCATTAAGATGGAGTTATCAAGAATAAAAATACAGACATCTTTGTCTAAATTTTTGAGATCTCAAATCATTAACAATAGGAAAAGAAAAATGTTTAAGTTGAAAATAGAGAAAATGAAGATAGATTACTTTAAGAGTGCGGATATTCCCAATTATCTCAATCTTATAAGCAATTATCTTCCCTTGTCATTCTCGATCATTATGAACTTTAAGATTTATATTCATACAGGTTTTCTTCATATTTGTCTTCATAGTTCTTTGATTGGAAATGAAGTAAAGTGATGAAAGAGAAACAGTTAAATGCAGTAATGGGGATAGAATGAGGTTACATTACAATGATCATGATTGATTAAGAATTGTATCACGCACAATCTATCTTGCTAATATTTATAGAGAGGATTTGAAAAACTAAAAATCACAAAATTCAGGTAGTTTCCGCTTACACGTAGTCCAGATGCAGAAGTGATGCTCCCCACAGCAGAACCAGGCTCTGCTTTGATTGAAGTATCTTGGGAGGCAGGGCGTTGACACTTGGGAAAGAGTAGCGAATTGCCTCTTTCTTCACCTCCATCACTCTCCTCTCCATGATTTCTTACATCAATAACAGTGTTTGATAGTGTCTCTCTTCCAGCCATGAGGAACACTCCTTGTCTATCCTTACATCTCATCTGTCTTGCTAAACCTTTGGCTGCAGAGGAATCAGCTTGTGGCAAGCGCACATGATGTAGCATGTGACCAGCATGGTGATTTTTAGAAGAATGCCTGAGACGAGGGTAGTGAAGATTTGATGCAGAAGTTTGATGGTGTGCAGGAAGGAGTTGAGGATTTGAGGCTGAGTCTGCAGGGTTCGGTGTGGAGAGTTGTGCAGGGTATGTAGGTGCAACAGGCATAAAACTGTTAATTGGTTGGAGTAACATCTGAGATGATGCAGGGTTGGTAACTTGTGGAGAGCCAACAGTTTGATAAACCATTGGAGGGATGGTGTTGAGATACTGCACTGTGAATAGGCAAAGAGGATACAAAATTTGTTAGTAAACAATTATAAAAATATGAGAGTTATCCAAAAAAATAAATGAAAATGGAAATTCATTTAAATATTTTGGTTGAAAAATACCTTAGGTTATCCAAAAAAATAAATGGAAATGGAAATTCGTTTAAATATTTTGGTTGAAAAATACCTTAGGTTATTAATTACAATTAAATCCAATTCAATCTTCCTTCAAGAAGAATAGCTATATTAAGTCAAATATTACATTCAGTCAAAATGTAGTGAGTAACTTTGTAACTTTTCAGGTTTAGAAATAAAAAAAACTTTCAGACATTCAGAAAGAAACGCATTCATTATTGCTTCAAGCACAATTACGATTGGAAGTTACACAGAATTAGGAGAAAATTATAAGTTAAAAAAATTTAATGAGATGATATTAGAATCATCTAATAAAATTAAACCATCTTGGGCTCCCGGATAGCCAAGTGGGCAAAGCATTCGACTTCAGTGAAAGCTCTCCCAGGTTCGATTCCCGGTGGGGGCCTACGTGCAAAATGACCAAAGCAGTCAAAGCGCTTTGAACAATACTACTACTAATACAAGATCAACTTTGCAAAGATATGCAAATGTGAACCCTACATCCTGAGCCAAAAACCTATGGAAACATAGCTATGAAATAATATTATCTCTCAGCTTACCTACTCTTATAAGAATTTGAGATCTTGCTCAGTAATAACATTATAAACAAAGGAATGAAGTAGTAAACTGAGTGCAGAGCTAAACTACAGTATAACAGCAGAAACTTAAAGTGATTGAATATTATACAAAAATTTTAGAGCATTAAAGTTTATGAGTAACATTACTCAACCCATCGATGAAATAGTAGCATCTAAACCTATCATAATCTTTTAATTAAGGTAGTAATAATATAATGTAATTATTCAAGTCTTAACAGCTGAAAACTCTGCCAGATTAAATGCATTCCATAATACAATTTGAAGCTATAAAGAAGAGTATCTTTTTACTTAAAATAGCAATTGAATACTCTCACAATATATCCACATCCATTGTTTCCTCTCTTACACCTCCCCCCATGGAGTTGACTGACCTGTAAGTCGGGCAAGGCTGAGAGTTGTGCATGGGAGTCAACGTCACAGAAAATGGTGGCCACAGGTTGAGGGAAGGTAGGGGTGGCATAGTGCTCTGCATTGCTGGCTGACTTGACTTGTTATGTTTTGGCGTTGCTGAGGAGATACTAGTGTTCATTGGTGCAATGGAGCTGCCTGTTACAGTCATTGCTGATGTAGCAGCAGGCATATTTACTAAATGCTCATCCCACTGACCAATTATCCCTGGTTGACTATTTTGTTGCTGTGGCAACTCAATATGCTGTTGTTTCACTCTTTGTGGCTCCCCTTCCCAAGAGTGTGAGCCGCTACGCTTCACTCCATGGGATACCAAGAAATCCTAATAGATAAAGCATATTCTTTGTTCAGTTGCAAAAATTATGTATAAGGGGGATATTGATCACATGACACCTCTCAAGGGGCATATACTAAAACAAAGAAAGACTATCCCAGCTAGCACAGACCTGCTTGTTGACCCATAATTTATGTAAGCATTGCATAAAATACAGGGAAGCAATTGTTGTTTCCATGTATTTTATGTAATGCTTACATAAATTTTGGGTCAATAAGCAGGTCTGTGCTAGCTTGGTATCTAGCAATGGGTCCTTTGACAAACAGTCTTCTTTTTCTACCTTAAAGTAAATTTAACATATTATTAATATTAAAGGAATAACAAGTGTGAAAAATAGCGACACGACTGGGACTCGAACCCAGGTCTCCCACTTTCCGGGCAGGTATTCTAACCACTGAACTACCNAAATTATACAAGAAACATTATATGAAAAATATGAGAAATTGTTATATAGAAGAGATGCTTTGGGAAGTAAGGAAAAGTTCTGGATCAGGCATTCAATTCTAATAATCAATATTACGTTTTAAACATTGAATTATGGTAAAAAAACAATTCTTTTGAAAACTAGATTCAATCATGTCTTAGGTAAGAGATGTTCTAGATAGGCATGTTTTAAAATATAATAATAGAAAAAAGAAGAGGCACACTAATAAAACAGATAGAATTGATAACATGAATCCAAATAATAAGTGAACCAATCAATGAAGAGAGTATGTACCAAATTTTCACAAAATTCTCAATGTCTAAAAAATTATTCATAATAGACTATGAATGATATAAACAGCTTAAGAACAAAATAGGTATAAAAAGGATAGAAAACAAGGTGTAGGACATTAACATATTTGTAAACTGAAGTTTGTCATTAAAAACACCAAAAACTGAATGCCATTTGTATTTCAGATGTAAATAATGGAAAGGTTTAGAAATTAAAAATAAATAAAGTATATAAGATTAAAATAATATCACAAGAAAGGATAGCTCATAAATTTAACCAAAGGGAATGATTATGGACAGAGAAAATTTAAAAGGATAAAGCAAAATGAGATTAAAGTCAAATATATAACTTAGCAAAGTATTAAAATCAAGAATGGACTCAGCATGAAAATTTTACCACACTTCATCACAGCCTCTTTTCAGTCCCAGTCATACCTGCAAAATTTCAGATAATTCTAGTTATGTTAAAGCCTGCATCTGAAAATATCATATGATATTAGGATGTCTATTATTCCTTTCTATGAATTCCACAACTTGGAAGAATTAAAAGTAAGTTCAAATATTTTTAACCTGGCAGAATTTAAGGACTTCACCATAAAGTTGATATGATCTTATTGCGTCCATATTAAGAATCTTGACATCCACTGAAGTAATACAGTGATACTGATTTTTTTGTTAAAATGCATATAAATCTATACCAAACCAGATGAATTATTTTCAAGATTCTGAGCAACAATTTTTCATCATTCTTTTCATTAACTTGCTTTAAATAGCATGAAAAGAAGGTACAAAATACAAATAAAATAGTGTATCACATGTAAGACATGTAAGATGTAAAATATCTCACATCCTTTCTTCTGGAGTTGAAGAATATAAACGCCAATTATGGATGGATAACTAATCCTAGAAATGAGTGCTTCAAGAATACACAACAGATATATTTACTAACAACAAAGAAAAACTCCTGAAGATATATACCCTGGCTACCTTTCAACAAACATCAAAATAACTCATACAAACATAATAAAATGCATTGGCAGAATCTGTAAGAGACAAATTAAATACCCTCCAGTGAGTATCTAATGATTCTCTTAAGAATTAGTTACACTATTTATACTTTCTCAACACAACTAGCAAGAGCTTCTCAACCAGAAAATTCTTTTTGTCATCCTCTTTTGTGTTCAGTATATTTCTCCTCGGATTGTTTCACCATTCCTCCAAAATAAGTTGGGATGAGAATAAAACATTCTTTACTTCCTGCACACGTACTGCATGCTTTTAGCCTCATCAGAAGATTTTGATTCACAACTAATTTTTAACAAATAAGTTCCTTTAGCTTTATCAGTAACGTTTTGGTTTAGATTATTACAATTTTTCAAACAAATAAAATTCGTTGGAAATTCTTTTCTAAAATCCTAGGCTGGTGTTTTGTTTTACTAATATTCTAATTATGCCTACTACATGATCAATTGGGGCTCCCGGATAGCCAAGTGGGCAAAGCATTCGACTTCAGTGAAAGCTCTCCCGGGTTCGATTCCCGGTGGGGGCCTACGTGCAAAATGACCAAAGCAGTCAAAGCGCTTTGAACAATACTACTACTAATACAAGATCAACTTTGCAAAGATATGCAAATGTGAACCCTACATCCTGAGCCAAAAACCTATGGAAACATAGCTATGAAATAATATTATCTCTCAGCTTACCTACTCTTATAAGAATTTGAGATCTTGCTCAGTAATAACATTATAAACAAAGGAATGAAGTAGTAAACTGAGTGCAGAGCTAAACTACAGTATAACAGCAGAAACTTAAAGTGATTGAATATTATACAAAAATTTTAGAGCATTAAAGTTTATGAGTAACATTACTCAACCCATCGATGAAATAGTAGCATCTAAACCTATCATAATCTTTTAATTAAGGTAGTAATAATATAATGTAATTATTCAAGTCTTAACAGCTGAAAACTCTGCCAGATTAAATGCATTCCATAATACAATTTGAAGCTATAAAGAAGAGTATCTTTTTACTTAAAATAGCAATTGAATACTCTCACAATATATCCACATCCATTGTTTCCTCTCTTACACCTCCCCCCATGGAGTTGACTGACCTGTAAGTCGGGCAAGGCTGAGAGTTGTGCATGGGAGTCAACGTCACAGAAAATGGTGGCCACAGGTTGAGGGAAGGTAGGGGTGGCATAGTGCTCTGCATTGCTGGCTGACTTGACTTGTTATGTTTTGGCGTTGCTGAGGAGATACTAGTGTTCATTGGTGCAATGGAGCTGCCTGTTACAGTCATTGCTGATGTAGCAGCAGGCATATTTACTAAATGCTCATCCCACTGACCAATTATCCCTGGTTGACTATTTTGTTGCTGTGGCAACTCAATATGCTGTTGTTTCACTCTTTGTGGCTCCCCTTCCCAAGAGTGTGAGCCGCTACGCTTCACTCCATGGGATACCAAGAAATCCTAATAGATAAAGCATATTCTTTGTTCAGTTGCAAAAATTATGTATAAGGGGGATATTGATCACATGACACCTCTCAAGGGGCATATACTAAAACAAAGAAAGACTATCCCAGCTAGCACAGACCTGCTTGTTGACCCATAATTTATGTAAGCATTGCATAAAATACAGGGAAGCAATTGTTGTTTCCATGTATTTTATGTAATGCTTACATAAATTTTGGGTCAATAAGCAGGTCTGTGCTAGCTTGGTATCTAGCAATGGGTCCTTTGACAAACAGTCTTCTTTTTCTACCTTAAAGTAAATTTAACATATTATTAATATTAAAGGAATAACAAGTGTGAAAAATAGCGACACGACTGGGACTCGAACCCAGGTCTCCCACTTTCCGGGCAGGTATTCTAACCACTGAACTACCGTGCCACGTCTCTCTCACACTGTTAAGGGAATGCTTTGTTATTATATTCCTGCATTAGCCTTCAATCACAACAACTATCCATTGAATTACTGAAGCCTAGAGATTTGTGGTCGGAGATCTGCTTTGACTGTACAAATAGTTCAATTTTCAATACCAAAGAATTTTGCTAATATAAAACTTGAACTACATTCAAACTACCTATAATTAATATAACCACCTACAAATTAGTTCTCTTTGGCTATCAGGCACTTTTTGCAAACCGCGAAATTCAAGTAAATATTGATAAAGACCTAATGTCTACTGTGCATGGTAAGACATATGCATGGTATAGAGGATGAATTGCACTTTTATGATTGTATCATTCAATATCTTTAAAAATATTATTATCATTACCTACTGATTTGAGACATACTTTCAATATAAATGATTTTTTTCAATTCGCTATGTTCAACAGCCATTAACAAACAAACATATTGTCATCCACAGGACAGCATTCCTGTAAATGCTTTCTCTATTTTCAAAATTTCTAATCTAGAGAGGAGGATTCTTAAAACTTGGACACAATGTAATACTGAATAATGGGTCAGATCCTACAAACAGCATGTATAAGAAACCAGTTTTAGTTTCTACTAACAATGTATTCTACCTCATATTATAAGGACTATTTTAGGGAAATATAAAATCAAGTATTCCTGATTCATCAATGTCTGCCATATTTCACAAAAGTTGAATTCTAAAATATCATTCCATCCTGTCAGCCATTAATTAGTTGGATGAAGTTAATACAAACCCTAAAGAACTTTATATTGGTGGTAAAAAAAAATACAATTATATGAATGTTGGTTCTTTGGCTTATATTAACATATGCCAACTTCATTAATCAAAGTAATTTTGGTCACTCATTTATTTTGAAGAATGGTATGCATCTTCAAATATCAAAATTACGTGTCTAACTCCAAAAAATTTTTGAAGGCTTTAAAAGTCTGTCTAAAAAATTTGCAGTTTACACATTTTCACCGTAATCACAAATACAAGAAAAATATACAAAATAACTTAAAAATTCAAAGTATATACCTGCAACAATCGTAAAACAAATTATTAAGCCTGAATGCTTCTCTTACAGCTTGATCATTGTCCCCTTTACTAATTTCATGGTAATCCATTTCATATTCACAGTCATTTCATATTTAATCCCAGTGTAAAATTCTTATTTAAAAATGATAGGGTCATATTAACATCATGAAGCTAATTATGGAACTTTTTAGGATGGCTAAGTAATTGTTAGAAGGAAACATAATCTTTTCAAATATAAATTTTTGCCTTATCATTCAATTGTTTTTCTATGAGTCTTGTAATAATGAATGTATGTATTAGTTAATAATTGAAACTTAAAATTCAGATTTCTTCCATTGATTAAATGAATAAATAAGAATTCAACTATTGCTGACATGAACTAAATCATTGGTCTTATAACCTATTTCATTTCTTACCTGTGATTTATCATGATTACTCTTTCTGCCATCTTTCAATTTTCCCTCCCTGTCCAGAGATCTCTGCTCACGATGTTTCTGCACCATTATTTTTTCCATGTCCTCATTATGCCTGTTGTAATATAGGCAAAAGAAAATATGAACATTTAAGAATATGATGAATAATCTTCAAAAGACATAAAAAAGTTGTTCGATGTAAACCTTTAATGACATCATAATATTATATTCTGAAACATCAAGCATAATTTCTTTCTAATGATCTTAACAATGTGGGTCTCCTCTCTAAAAGATTCAACACAGGAAAACAAAAAATACGAATAACCCAGTTACTTTTCTTTTAGCTTTATATTAATCAGAGATTGAAATAAAGATGACTATTTGAGATCAGCATGACTTATAAAGTACGGTTAANTAATATATAATATACAACACTCCTTAATATTTCATCATTAGTGCACGAGCATGTGTAATGTCTATTAAATATATTATGAAGAGGATACTATCTTAAAAGAAGTGAGACTGTCACACTGCATAATATACTCTAAAACAGTGTGTCCCACACTGTATGGTCTCAAGAACCACTTTCCATCTCATCAAAGCAGCCAACACACACCAAGCTGTGAAATTTTTTTCAAACTCATGTTTCTTAATTTTATTGAATACTTAATTTGCTGATAAACAGCACTGAAACTCATGCAGAATTCATTTTCAATGTAGTAAATTATCTTAATACAATAATAAACTGCTAAATTGAATTAAATGAAACAAATCCAAATACTTGAATCCCATCTATTAGGCTCTAAAGTTCCACTAGTGCTACCTATCCCACCTGTTGGGAAACACTGCTCTATAATATATGCTACACGTACATGTATTGATGTAACATATATTACTATAACGTTTGCCACTTTCATATAAGCAAATACTTACATGATGGCTGCTATGAGCACTGACATGTTCCATTAAATAATGATATTTTAAACATGCATTTAAGTTAAAGTTTAAAGCATATAATTGGCAAAAATCTTCATACCTGCTAAGTAGAGCCTCAGTAAGATGTGGTGGATGATACAGATCATTTTGGCTATGATTTGTTACCCTTGATTTCTCATGAGATGTTTTAGATTTGCCGTGCCCTGACTTCTTCTCATGCCCTGAGGCATTCCTGGTTTTGTTGCTTGCCTCATTATTTCCAACAACTTTCCCTTTCTGTTTAGTCCCTTCTCCCTCTCCTCCTCCTCCTTTATCCTCTCCCCCAGGATCACCATGGTCTTCATGTCCACTATCCCCAACAGCCCTTCCCTCTCCTCCCCTTGCTCGACTTTCACTCCCTCCACTCTCACTCTCATTTGCTTGCGAACAAAACTTCCTGTAAAGTGACCAAAAATAAAATCGAAAATTAGCCTAGAACTGTATAAATTGAGAAATGAAGGTCAATTTTCTACAGCTAAATACATGTATTAAATTGGGTCCCTGGATATTTAAGTTTTCCTTTGGTAAAAATGGTCCCGGGTTCACAAGAGGGGTCTCACATTTACCAGTATTCACCCTGTATGCTTTTGATTAAGAAAATGACACAATTAAAAAAATCTACTTGTAAGGTTAACTTGACTAGGTTACGTAGAGCAGCTTCAAATATTTATCCACCTAACCCTGAAATCATAATCAGTTTTAAAGGATTTTAAATGTCTCAGAAATAGAATAGAATCTCCTTTCCTTTTGGTCTTAGCAGTATCTGCAATATAAAAGGTTTAGAAACCCTCCGTCAGGGGTCCCAACCTGCAGCCCACAAATCACATACTGCCATCAGTTCTATGCCCACACCTCCAATTTTTTCTTTTGCCTTTCAAATACATCGTACCATCGCAATTGATGACCGGACTGATAGCAAAGCCTATTTTAATGGAAATAAAGTGCCAAGAGTGGTACTTGGTAGAACCCCAGAAACACTATTGTAAAACTGTGGTGGGGGCATAATGAACATCTAGTTGGCCACCACTCCAGCACTGAAATTGCTTCGTAACTCATGCAGAAAATATTTGCATGTCATACGCAGTGGAAGTGTTGTGGGTTGGTCTGATGATCTACATCAGCAGAACAGACTTAGGTGCCTGAATGGTCAAGCTCCATGAAGGAGCAAACCAGGAGAGTAGCGAGATTGGGCATTAAGGAATTTCTTATTCTTATACTAATGCTGGGGTCAAGAGGTCACCTTATGTTAGGGAGAGGATAAGGGATTAAAGATTTATGGACCGCCATTTATGAATTTATTTTTTTATGGCAACTGCTGCTCTAGATCATGATAACTCAAACAATAAAAAAGAAGAAAATACAAGTGGTTTTTCATATGCAAGATTATTTTTGGAGCAATTCTAAATTTGAAGAAAATGGTTCCCTAGATCTCAATCAAACTGCGTCAAGATTTGCCATAAAGTTTGAAACATTTTTGTGGTGGTTTGAAAAATTACTCAGTAGATAATACATAGATATTTTTACCTTCCTTCTCCTGATCCAGAGCTAGAATCCATCATTATTGGAGAGATTTTTCCCTCCTCATCTGTACTTATGTTAGGAGACCTGTTGTTGCTACTTCCTTCAATTTTCATCTCACTCGACTCATCAGATAATGTTGTCTTTGGTTTACTCTCAAAAAACCTGTAAAGAAGTTAAAAAACACAATTGACAAAGGTTAATAAAGTATTTTGTAAGAAGGTCACCTTGTATATGTATCCTTTTACTTTATGTTGTGGAATCCAGTACCAGCTATTAAATTGGTATATTCACATACAGTTCAGGAATAATGGTTTGGAACTGCAACTCAAGCACAGGATGGTTTTCCATTCATCCAGAAATGCTCAAAACACAAACTACCCATGTAATCCTGAACTGTTTCTGTAAATGCACCTAATTTTAATAATCTTGAGCAAAACTACTACTAAGAACTACAGAAAAATAGTCAACTAAACTTACAGGAAAATGCTAAATAAATAGAAACATTATCTTTCCATAGGGAATTCAATTAAACAAAACCATTAACCTGGTACTTTTTCTTATCATAGTAACAAATAAGCATCACATAGATAAACAAATAATTTAAAATGGATATAGTAACAATAAATAGTACCAATAAATCCACACTGGGTATTACCGAAATGAATATTTCTTAGATTAGATTAAAGTCTCACATGCAATGGATGGAAATTTTTGGGACCAACCACTTTTCACAAAGATGATAGTTCCAGATGATTTTGAAAATTAAAAAAGATGAAGTTCTGGGATTCTACAATGACTTATTATACACACGCCATAGAAGTAAACATACTGTAATACCACAGACAATTTCCCTTTTACATAGAAAATGCAAAATACATAAAATTTCTTAAGGAGTTGTAATTATTTTGGCATAAATTATTTTAATGCAAAAACAAAAATATGACATAAAAACTATATAAATATTTATAAAAAACTGTTTCTCTATAAGAATCATCATATTTAGAAAAAAAAAATCATCAGCATACAAAATGTGAAGATTTGAAATGTGTGAGATCTACCTTTGTAAGTTTTCATTGTAGTTTAGTTGGTTATAACTGGGAGGAGTTTCTGTAGAAGACTTTCCATCATAGTAGTCGTGATGTGGAGATATTTCACCCAGCATTACGGAATCTCTTCCCTATTTCAGAAAAATAAATAAGATAGCACATGAATAAATTTAGTCCCTGAGGACTGAAAACACACCCGTTGAAACAATTTCATTATAACATCACCATTATTCGTATAGAACCCTTACATTAATACAAACACAAGGCAAATGAACATTTGCCAAGGACATTACTTTGGGAAAGATTACTGCTCAAACATGAGATTAAAATTTTAAAACTGAATAGAAATTACAATAAACTTTTCATTATAACCTAACCAAAACATAACTTTAAAATTTTAATCTAAAAATACTTAGTAAAACAGTATACAGACTGTTTATTCCTCCAAAATCATGACTTTTGGAACTGAATGACAGATTATTATTCCATATTTGAATTTACCCACACCTTAACTCATGCCTCGTATCTTGCTGATTAATTAATGAAATGAAGAATCTTGAATTGTGATGTTTAGATCTAAGAAATTTGCTATAATTTGGAAATAAAATGGCTACCAAAGGATGGAAATACTCTACTACAACTTTTGTTTAATTATCATATTAGACAATTTTATTTCATTAAATCATTTATTAACTCACAGAAATACTATTCACTTCCTGTGCAGGAAGTTCAACACGCAGGATATCAGCTGGCTTAGCCATTTCATCCATAATAGTCTCCATAAATGATGCCAAATCACGACATCTCTTTGAGACTTGCTGTCTAGCTGATTCAGAAACCCTGGTAACCTTCTAACAAAATTTGAAAGGAATAGCCATTTCAGTAATTTGAATACGTTTATATTCTATTTGCCATTAAATCAATCACTGCATAAATAAATTCAATGTTAGATCATGCAATTAATTGGATACCCTATTCCTCAAATAAATATCATTTTTCCTTAAAGAGTCTAAAATGAACATCCAAATTTAATCAACACCACAGCAGCTTTTGTAAGTCGATACATAATATTTATTTCAAATTTTGGGACTAAAACCAATTTCATTTGACAGGAGAGAATCATCCAAATACAGAATAAATTAGGTGTAATGTTGTGGAATGGTTTTCAAAGTAATCTTCATCTTTCCATAAATCTTTGACTTTTACATGGCATAACACATTCAATTTGGAATCAACTCCATTTCTTTACTATTTTTATCAAGGATTTATTTTTCAATAATTAATATGAGTTTAATTAAAAGGTACTACAATTTGCAAGTTTTTGTAAGATAAAGTAAGACATTCAAACTTACAAATTAGTAGATCCATAAACAATTTTAAAAATTTTCTGAAGAATCATTATGATCCTTCTAGAGCATGAGACATGATTGCAGAACTTTTCTCAAATAATGTACTTACTTAGTTAAACAGTCACTGATATAAATAAAAAACTTCACGATATATAACAGTGTTGTTAAGAGATAGATTTTACATTAAGAACTTCATTTTTAGAAATTTGAGAACATGAAATCTAAGTATATTTATCTATAGTCATCCTGAAATCAAGCTCTTTTTTACACATCTGCTCATCCTTGGATACATTTATCATCCAAAACCTAGCAATTCTGCTGTATGTGACATTACAAATATGCTCTGATATATTCATTATAATTTTCCCAATTATCCTTTATACTTATATTGTCCATCGCAACCATAATATCTATAGCAACTGTACTATTCCTCAGGCCTGAAATGTACTTACGTACATAAGTAACACTTTACCATCACATAAATTTTAAAATGTAGTAGTTCATGACACCATGTTAGTGTAAATGGAAATCAATGTATTCATAAGAACAATATTTATTCTGATCCTAATCTAACTATCTAATCCAGTTGCTACATCAAGAAAATAAAGCATAAAGGCAACAAACTCAAATTGTAAATTGCAGTATTTGCCAAAAAGTCTAACATCCATGGAAAGTGATAAGGGTGATGTCACCCAGTTAAGTGTGTGCTAAGGAAAATTCCAAAAGAGAAATGGGCATAAAATGTCTGACAGGACACAGACTTGGATCTTCCAATTCCAGGGCATTTGTTCTAACCAATCAATTTATCTTGGCAGAATATTCAGAGATGACATTTTGGGAAACTTTTTGAGGATAAATCCTTGAAGCAATCTCAAAAACAGACTTAGAAAAGCTTACCAAAATGCCTAGTCTAAATGTTCTGTCAAAATAGCTTGATTAATTAGAACAGCTTCCCAGCAATGTTGGGTTAAGTCTTGCTTTTATCAGACTTTTTCATGACTGTTTCTTCTTGGAAACCATGAACCTCGAATCCACAATGATTTTTTGTACATTCCACTAATATAATCAAATACGTTTTTGATATTATTAAATGGTACATTCTAATGTACAGGCATTTTAAATTCTTTATGTGATCTATACCACTTTGTAAAATTTGAAGACATAGCTGTTATGGCTGTGACTGAAGATAGGGCCCTTATAATTAATCAATCATAAGACTAGTAGCTAACCTTGAAGAGATCACCCATAATATGAGATTCCCAGATGGCTTCCAGACAAAAGTTTCATGCTCATTAAGAAGTTAAATGCAATGGCCCACATGATTTTCAGAAGCTCATTGTTTTTATATCAAGACGTTCTCTTTCTATATAACCCATTCACCTTATTTCCAGAACACACCTGGTCCAGCATAAACAGTATTTCCTCCTGAATACATTCACTCTCCTTGAGGACTTCGTCAGTAAACTTAGGACACTCTTCCTCTATTGGCTCAGCAAAAACATCAGGATTACTAGGACCCTGGGTGATGAAAATGATCATCATTAAAAAAGGTAAGACTTGTACTGAAATCAAAATATAAACTCAAAATAGATGAACCAACATTCCTTAACACAGAACTAATTATATAAAACGTATAAATTTAAAAAAATATCTTAATAATACAGTGCTTTGCATGCAGAAGTGTTAGAACTGAATATATGACATGCAGCTTACAAAAATATCAAAGCTATCAGCAAGCAATCATTCTCCATGCATAACATTTTTCTGTTCAAACATTACAGCCTTCTTGTACTGTATTTACCCAAATATAACACACCTCGAATATAAGACAATCCTACATTCTCAACCTTCAGATTAGGAAGAAATGGGTTTTTTTTCAATTTTCACAGAAATTCAAGATGCTAAAACAATAATATAATATTCAAAAATATAAAATAAACATTTAATTACAATTTTTCAGGTAGATAACTATATAAATCATGCAAAGATACTTGTGGAGATCTGTGGACTTACAAACACGAAAAAAGTTTTTTTCATGTCCGTTTCTACTTGGGAATTTTCCAGGAGCATGCCTTATCGTGCCAAGTCACGTTAACCCTTTTCCTTCTATAAAACAATCAGCCTGACTAAGAATAGTTTCTTTTGATTTTTCTTCATCAATTAGTGTTGAATTTCTCTCATTTTATTTTTTAAATTATTTATATNATTCAATCAGGAACAATACATCTCCAGGGCAATTTTCCTAGATGAAAATTCTGGATGTAAGTCTATTTCAGACATGGTTGTTGAAATACAATGCATTAAAGTAGAGGGCTACATATCTGAATGTCAGAAGCTATAACAGCCAATAGAGCTGACCACTCAATAAGCAGGAAAACTTTTAGCACAATTTTTTTTCTGAGGCTTAATTTGAAAAAAATCCTTGTCTTGTATTTGGGTAAATACTGTCTTTTCTTTCTTGTAATTAGCTACGAGTATTCTTATCTGATCTCTAAATTAAATGATGTACTTTCATAATTCCTCTACCATTGTAGCAGTTATATTGGCGAAATGTAGGTGGCAATTAAACTTCAATCTCCTGCATTGGTTTTATTTGAAAGGATAAGTTTATTGCAAGTTATTAAGAAGGAAAACCATGCAAAAAATATTTAGGCCACTATGACAGCAAATATGCTCTAAAGTCCCCCTACCTTCATTACACAATGTTGCCCTATTACAAACTCCAACTTCCTGGACCATGGGTTTACAAAGCTGGACCATTCAGTCTCAATCAGAGCATATGTGCCATTTTGAGTTCTGAATCTGTAAGGCTTCCCTTTGTATGGAATACCCTGCTGACTCATGACTAAAAAAAATTTATAAAACATGACAATTCACATTCTTAGAGCAGAAGAAATGGAGTGTAAAAAAATGATTTTATATTGACTCTTAAATTCATCATTCTATTAAAATATAATTTTTTTTACATCACAAGTATGACCCAGGTGCATTTTAGAACCCCGATAAAAGCTACCATCATATCACTTCTATCATTACTGTTATAATGATCTCTCTAAGTTAGATGATTTAATTCCCCATAATCTCACATATTCAAATTTTAATTCCAAAAAAATGATATGGCAAATTATCTTATCTAATTATATTTTACATTGATACATGAATCCTTTTTAGTGATTCTTACTTTAAAAATTTACATCATCATGCTCGAATAATATATGTGCCTGTATAACTCACTTCAAAGCATTTTTAAAAACAATTTCTCATGCATATTAATTCCTGAATTTGAATTCCAGGCATCTTAATCATTATCCTTAATAAATAAATAATTACCATTATGATAAGCTTCTTTCAGAATTGGCATATCTTCTGGGTGATAAAAGTCCATCACAGAACGAGTTTCCATATCTTGTGGTAAATATCCTAAATATGGGACAGCAGCAGGATCAATGTGGCTCAGACGACAGGATGACAAATGACGTGTAACAAATTTCTTTTGAGGAATTAATGGTAGATTCACTTCTTGAGGATGTAGCTGGATTGATTGTGTCTGTGTGAGAGCTGGGGAATGTGGATGGGATGAACTCCTTGCTTGTGGTTGGACCAATTCCTCATCAGAAGCTGAAGGTGAAAGGACAAATGCCAGTTAGACAATTTATCAAAAATTTAACTGAATGGAATTGTCAGGATACACTCTAGCTGCTCTACTCTATTTCTATATCATTGATAAATAATATAAATAATGATAAGTGTTAACAAATGGCAATAATTAATGATAGATAAATTTGAAAAGCTTGGGGCAATAGAAATAAAAAAGAGTATCAATCACCATAAAATTGGTTGCATGAGGTAGAAATCTACCTCACACAACCAACAGAGAAAATGCAAAACTTTTCTAAACTTTTGCAACAAGTAAACAACTCTGATAACCCATGCAATTGTTGAATATACACTCATGGCTTATTCCTTAAGAGTAAATAGAGAATTAATTTTCATTAAAAAGCTATCGGAAGAATTAATGAAAGATCATATGAAAAGGAGGACATTTCAATAAGCCATACAAAGGTTATTAGGTAGACCCTCTGAACAACTTGATTGACCCTTTGGGAACCCATTTTTCAGATATTTTAATGGTATAAGATATATTTATATCAGTAATTTCAGGCATCATACATTATTTACGTTCAAATTAAGATTATAGCAGAAAGAGAAAGTAGTCAAACCTACCTTTGTAGGCTGAGTAGATTCGGTTTGCAGTGATGACCAGAAAAACATTTTCATTAAATTTTCCAGAATTCTTAAATGCCGACTCCTTCATCTGCTTATTTTGGAAAGTAGCTGAATTAGAGGATGGTGAAGCTGCTGGAGAATAGACCATTTGAGATTCCACCACTGAGAAATTCATCTCCCGAAAGGTCAGTGTGAGGCGAAATGGCAAATATGGTACCCTCTTGCCTGTGACACCATACCCTACATTTCGAAGTCCCCTGTACTGACGGAGACTGCAGTAAAATGAAGTTTTGTTTGGTAATCCTGAAAGTGCAAAAACACCTAAAGTATAAATTCCATGAAGAAACAAACTAACCACAAGTTTTATAGAAGTGACAATCTACAAAAGAAATTAGATATAATAATTAGTATTGCAAGTATAATGACATTTTATAGCTAAGCAGAACACAAAAATTCAGTTATTACATATTTACCATTCATGGTTAAATAAAATTCCTATTCATAACTTTTTTTACCTCTGAGCATATTGGCATACCATATTTCTTTTACAAAGAAAATGAATAAAGAGAAAAATGACTTTTAAGGTTCTAGAAAACTCTTTAAGAAAAAAAAATATATATGTATATATATATTACATTCATTGATATAAAGAAGAATCAAATTAAAATAATATTAAAATCATGAATAACTTGTCCACTTATAACATACAAAATGAAAAAGAAAAGTTAAAAGAAACAGAAAAAAAACAATACTTCCTCCTCTAAAAGATATAGTTACAAAAGAAATATATAAACATAAAAAGCAATTAGTAACAAATGTACCTAACAGTTGCAGCTCACAGCAGAGGTCTCTCTGATTAAAAAAAGCCACTTAACGTCACTTCAATCATTAAAGGAAAAAACATTGTTTGATCAATAGATAACAGATAGATTTCTCCAGAATAAATTGCTGCTACTGTTGCTAGTTACACCTAACAAGAGGTAGAGTCACAGAATCATGCATGTTACAAACACAATACAGCTTCATGGTCTTTATTCAATCAGGAACAATACATCTCCAGGGCAATTTTCCTAGATGAAAATTCTGGATGTAAGTCTATTTCAGACATGGTTGTTGAAATACAATGCATTAAAGTAGAGGGCTACATATCTGAATGTCAGAAGCTATAACAGCCAATAGAGCTGACCACTCAATAAGCAGGAAAACTTTTAGCACAATTTTTTTAAGGAGGAGTCTTTTTTCTATTATATAGGATTTTTGTCTATTACATTCACAATAAACAACTAAAATTTTCAAAATCCATGCAAAGGAGCTACACAGCAAATGATTGACTGCAATAAGTGACATTAAGATAGAAAGATGCACCATGAAATATATAAAATATGCTGATGATCAACTAATCATTGCCAACACAGACATGTTGCTACAGAAAATTACTAAATATTATTTTAAGGGGAATGATACTGAAAGATAGGAATAATGTCTAGGCAGCCTTTGATAAAAAATGACTCCAATCAAAAGCTAATTTGATGAAGTAGGAGTAGTATTGTTGAAAGTGCTTCGACAATTGCATAAGAATGAGCAGTCAACCAAATCAGATTTATGGATGTACCAACAAGAAATGAAGGGATTTGAATAGGAATGATACAAGAGAGTAAAACTCAGAAGCAAGAGCTAGATCACAGACAGAATCCAAGGGAAATTAGAGGGCTTAACTGCGACACACAGGAAACAATCCAGTAAATATGTGAGCTTAAAGAGAGAGAAGGTAAATATGAATATATAAGGAGATAAGGAGAAACACTGGGAAGAATGCAGCGCTCATTGTTGGTATGAGATGTAATCAGGAACCTGTCAAAAGACAAAATACCAATGACAATGATGTAAGCTTTACAACATAAATAAATTATGACTTCACCAAATGCAACTCTATTCTTGCTCTTCAGCACTCCTGTATTACCCAAGGATGAACAGTTGTGAAAATGAAGAAAGTAGTCATCTTACAATTAAACAACAATGATAACCTAATCCACTCCATGAATGAGATGCATCAAAAGCATAGTAGGAGACCGTTAATGGTTGGATTTAATTTGGCAGGTATTGTTTAGTATACTTTAGTGATTAGAACATCAGCCTGAAAAATGGAAGACCTAGGTTATTATTCCAATCATTTCAATTCTTTACACTTCCGTTTATCCTTGGGTTTTTAGGAAAACAGCTAAATTTGCAAAGTGAAACACCACTCCTTTGGCCTCCTAATACCTACGTGATTACAATTCAGTTATATGTACTTTCTCAATCATACTCAAAACTTTTTACTCAGAGTTACTTCTGCCATAAACTTCCAAAGTTGGGCACATTTATAACCAATCACTCACATGAAGTAATTTGAATAAGGCCTCTTTCATTGAATAACGATACTCCACCTTTAAATGCGTTGTCCTCGCCTCTTGCAACTCCTGAAGTTATATGACCTGCAAAGGCCATTCGATCTTTGGGATGTACGAAATCAATAAAATCTCTCCCCAGCCACATATCACCAGGAAATCCAAGGGTATCTGTGAGGTTGGGTGTGGTATGCACCACAGTGCCATCTGCCATGGACACAATAACCACAAAACCCTCCCCCTGGAACTCCATAAATCCCAGGAAAGATGATGGAGTAATGAAGATATAAGTGACAGGTGAGAAAAGGAGAGAAAGCTAAAATAGTACGTTGTCAAGAAGGAAATTTTTCACTTTAAGTAAAAATATAAACCTTATCAATGAATTTAGTGAAATGATTTTGCCTATCGAATTAGTGGTATAATGATAGGAACCTCATCACTTTCATCTCCAAGTTATTAAATTTGATGCAGTAATTCCCTAATAATTTAAATAGAAATTATCTAGTAAGAGAAAAAATGCCTGTTTGATAACTATCTTCATTTGTGGACATCAGGCAATATACTGATTTTTCTTATTCTTCCGAACTGAATTGGATCTTTCTTGCTCTTCTAGTAGAAAATATAACATCACCTACTTAACTGAATATTGTCATCCTATCCATGAGGATAATATTCAATAAAGAAGGGGATATTAGACTGAACTTTTTACTCCAATGGTCTTGTCATATTTTGTGAAGAAATCCATAGTTGTTAATTCTTCATTTTGCAATTGTTAAATTGAAGTTGATTTTTGCAATAATTCTGTCATTTATTTTAATGGCTCTAATGGTAACTCTTCTATAATCATTTCCCATGCTGACTTTATTTCTTCTAAATCTGATGATTTTTGTTGCCTGTCAAAACATTTGATCAGTCTTCTTTTGTAACCTTGTGGAGATACATCTAGCAAACAGATTTTGAAAAGGGCCAATTTCAGATTACATGTAAATTATTTGACTCTAATTTATTTGTAATATGACCTGAAATTAACATTCCTTTGAGACCATCTGCACCAACTATTTCAGCATTTTGAAGAAGTCTCGTAATCCAAATCCATCTCTTTCCTGATTTTGGTGGTCCTTAAACAGAAGTTTTTAAAATTTCTGAGTTATTCAAAAATTAAGGTACTCCAATTTCCATTGTCACCATTCATTGAAATGTATGGTGAGCTCTTGTCTTTCTATTTTCAGCCAATCTGTTATCTTCATTGTTATGGGAATCAATGATAATTATTTTCTCTGGTAACTAAAGAGATGATACTTTCAAACGCATTTTTTTATACTGAGGTGCAAGGATGGGGTGTAGGGCAATGTAATGAGTAAGCATATACTATTTTGATGTTCTGGAAAAAAAATTTTGCCAACTTTAAATTAATTGAGCCTTAATATTCTGTTATAGATTCTAATAATCCAGCCAAAAGGAAAATTGCCCAATATTTCATTCAAGTAAAAGATAGAATATCAGATGTTTTCATTATCTGACTTTAGCTTACCAGAAAATTCTTTTCATTTTTTTAGGTATTCAACCATAGAAAAATTATTCCAGAAATTGAAATTCTTCAAATTTTGACAAAGCAATAATTTACAACCATTTTACGAATTGCGTAAGATTCATAGACTTACATCGGATTCATAGGATACATCTAACATAGGACTTAAATATAATTTTCGTAAATGACTGTGACTTACCTCAGCCTGTGTACTGCATGTGTCACCATTTAGGCAGTTTGCGATGTGTTCCTTTACTCTGCTATCCAAAGGACCAGTTGCTGATCTTTGAACAACATTTTCTCCCTGAAGGTCTGATAATTAAATGAAATGATTTATTCTCACTTATATTAGAAGAATTAGCGTCACTGATTCATTGTTTACCCTCAAAGAAACTGAAACTTGGCCTACATTACGTTATTCATTTAGTTATCAGTTACTTATCTCTACCAACATATTTCCTTTTCAATGGCTTTGCTTTGTACCAGCTTTGATCATATTTACTGAACATATCATTCAATAAAATAAACTAATTAATGATAGCGCTGCCCTAGAACCACAAGCAAGCAAATGCAGTTAATTTAAAGAAGATCAACAATTTATTTTAGAGAGATACCATATTCAAACTTTTTCTTACTTTCTATCTAATAGAGTATACTGTGTACATTTGTGTATAGCTTGAAACCTAAAGCTAATGACATGATATGCAAATTATAGTGAGAAACAATGGTTTGACAAGGTGGGTGGAACAAACTAAACATATGAAATGTCATAAATTGACTAATCCCTGATCACATATCAATTAAAAATATAAACGTTTATTGTCCTTAATGCATTTACTGATGGTCTGAGCCATAATATTTTACATTCAATCACTGTTTAAAGGTATAGAAATTATTAGAAATATATTTAGCTTATTTTTGTGTATTTACTCCACTTTAACAGTTAAATGAAGACTGAAGATTGATAAAAATATGTGAAAGAAAAATGTGAATGTGCATTACAGTGTACTTGCTAAAGCTTTCATTAATGGAGCTCAGGGAAAGAACTCAGAAGATATTCTATTTAATATATATTAGGTTAGAGTCGCTGAAGTAAATTCAAGGTCAGATCAGGGGAATAAGACTGAGTAGAGAAAAAGAAATTTGAAATATGTAATGATTTAAAAAAAATTAAAGACTGGCTTATAATTGGAATCAAACTATACACAATTAGATAATAGTAGTTGAAGACTCGTCTAAAGCAAGTCCAAATCCAATTATAAAATTATAATAATTAACATTCTAAACTTTCTGAATGCCATCTTACTTAAAAAACGATTAATATAACTGAATGCTAACAGTAAGGAATCAAAAACAAAATATATGCCTTTTCCTTGTTCATGCATCTTCAGCTGAAATGAACTAAAAATATCTTAATCTGAATTAAAAATAGAAAAAAATACATGTAATGAAAACATTTTGTAATTAAGGTATAAACATGCAAATCCAAGTTAGCTACAACTTTACTAAATATCAACCAGCAAATATTTAGAAATACCTTACACTTGAACATATTCATATTAAGTTTAAGAACATTTATATTTGACATAAAACAAAGGATTTAGAATCAAAATATTGATAGTAGTAGGATTGCATGCAACAATAAAAAATGATAAGAGCTAATGAAGCAAAAATTATGAAAAATTATTGTTTTGACATTTGAAGTTGTTTTCTGTAATGTTATAATGCAGATTTTAAAAAAGAAGTCAGCATAATTCATCAATTTCAAAATCTATACGTTAAATTGAATTAACTTTCATCAAACCTTTATGACTGAAGTTTTTGAGTGGCACAATTCATGCTTTGCAAGAACATTCTAAGATTTCACTCACCTCATTCTATTAGACATTACAACCTCGACTGATATTTTTCAGAGCACCAAAGATAAATCCTGTTATTTCCACATTTCCCCAACCCTAGTTGATTGACTCCATCTAATCAAAATCATTAAACTTTCACATATATCACTGATGATGTCATGTAAACAGGTCAACAAACACGATCCTGCAGCAGGTGTAATCCTAAGATGATTATACCTTTGTTCAGATAAGCTCTTTCATAATCTCACTTTATTTAAATTATGCATTCTGTGAAATGGTACAAATATTGATTTGAGAATTGGATAATGTGATTCTACTCAACGTCTCTTTCCTAAGGTACTCAATAGAGCAAGTTGAAAGAGAAAATAGCCTGTAATAGACAGAGCTTGAAATCAGATCTCCCATCATGGGGTAGGTGCTCCAGCCAATTGAGTTACCTCCACAGAACAATCTCTCTTTTGAGAGCTTTAGATGGTATATGTTGGTCTATTGAAGAATAGTCTGCTCTGCTAATTTTTGGTCTAACTTTCCCTAGTTTGGACTATTTATTAATTTGTTCCATTCTCTAAAGTCAAGCACATGCTTTGTGCAAATCCCTTGCTTACTCAGAGTACTAAAGTTTAAATTATAAAATTTTGAGGTAAATGGAAACAAAAAATAACCAAAGTAATGAAGCCTGATCATGATGATAATTTCAAAACAACAGCATAAAATTATTTCAATAAATCAAAAATTGCTAAGCAAATAGAAATGCATTATATCGGGGATCAAAGTAAATAGATAGATACTAGCAGGAGAAGAAATATATAGTTATTATCCAGAAGGAAATCTTTAAGTGTCTCATAATGTGCATGACAGTGTAAGAGATTCTGGAGAATTCTCATCTTTAATTTCCACTAACCAAGAGGATTTGCATTTCAAAATATTTCAAGTTGAGTTTGTATCAGAGTAATATGTATCTTCAGCTTATACAAAAAAGTTTGGCAGTTTCATGGATTATGCACAAGACATGACAATTTTACAGAATTGAGAAAACAATAGATGAACTCATATGTAAGAGAGAATAGATGTGACTGGAAAGGAAAAGGTGATTGATATGAGCTATTCCTCAGAGAAACTATAGTAATTCACCATTAGCTTTCTCATGATGTAATTATTGCTATTAAAATGCATAAACCACGACACATCCCAACACTGATTTGAATGAGATGTTACAAAAATTATCTCCTGATTAGTCTTGTAGTCATTGTTAAATGAATATCGTTTACTTTTTATAGAGTGTAAGGTAGGAAAAGGCACAGGTAAAAGAGACCTAACAAATGGGAGGGTATTTTTTTGCCAGAGTAAAAGTTTCTACAAAGGCAGAGACACTAACATTTTATAGTGGAGTCCTTCCCTTTCATTTTCTTTATGCAACTGAGAGTTTGTGTGAGAGCAGCCATCTGACGGGCCTCAGTTTCATCTCCATTTTGAAGCTCAGTGACTTTACTATTCACTATAATAGGTGCCACTTCAGTATTGATTGATGAAACGACAGCTCCCATTCCAGGTATACCAGTTATGGGACCAACATTAGAAGTGCCATTCACAACCGTAATGCTTGAGGTTACCCCCGTAACTGTTCTTCCCCCAACAACCTGTATCCCTTCTCTACCACTTTCATGGTCCCATGAGGATGAAGATGATAAGCATTCTACCTTTTTCAGCTGCTTTCTTTTCTTCTCCTTACGTTTTGCACATGTTTGAGATGGCTGTGGAAATGCCTCGTCATTGCTGCATAAAAAAAGTCAAGTGAATGATTAAATGTGCTATGGTAAATCAGTGACTATGACCAAATTATGCACTAAAGGTTTTTATCAGGTTTGAAAGAATTCCGATTTTAAAATTGTCATTAACTGAATATTTCTTAAATGAATTATATAAGCCTTGTTTTTCAAGGGAAAGTGATGAAAATATTCTTCAGAATTGACCAAATGAACTGTTTCCAATGGACAGCAATTTCTGCTGCTGGACATAGTAGGGTAGAAGAATTTTATAATCAATGCACAGGGCATGCTCTTACCCACTACTGAGGACAGAGGGTCTCCCACAATAACCGCTGCTCCCACTGGAGTTGCTGTGCCTTGACTTGCTGCTCCCATTGCTACAGAGATGGAACAAAGAGTTATCCTGTCAATAAACACAAATTTCAGAGCTTGCTTGTTTCATTTAGTAACATAGCATGTGCAGTAACATTAAACGTGCCCTCATTGTTGAGCACTGTCTATCGGGAGAGGCAAATGAATACTCTGAGTGCAGTTGGAATGACACATGAAGAGTATGTGTGAAAGACAGAATCGGTAATGATTAGGCTATGAATTAATATGAACTAAAAGGAAGGCAGTGTGCCCAATATTAAACAGGTGCATTTAGTTGGTTTAGACTTATGAAAAAGATGTACGTATTCAACATGTAGAGAAAACCATAGTTTGGAGGGGACAGCCTCAGAACTGTGAAATGTTATAAAAGAGAGGATAATGTTCTTTGTCTGGCAATTCGTGAAATATTTTGTAGGCATGAAGTAGAAGCATGACAGGTAAACTAATAGGAGAGATTATGAGAAAGGAAAGGGTGATATCGAGAGTGGTATTGGAAACCTCATCAGGCACAGCGATAGAGGAGCCTCGGTGCTTGAGGAGTAAGGTCATTTGGTGCGCCAATTAGCGAAAGATTATCTATTTTAGATATATTCAGTAATTATGGTAGCATAAAAGTCGAAAAACCGTATCATTACCATACAGGGCGGAAGAGCTTTGACAAAAAGAAGTCGAGAACCAAACGTTGAGAGAGAAAGAGAGGATTCCTGAAGCGAATGACGAAGTATAGGATGACATGCAATTGACGAAAATCGAAACGTACAAAAGGTCTTGGGAAATTTAAACTTTAAGAGGGCTCCGATACAAAAGATTAGGCTGAGCGGCAATAAATTGTAACTTTCAAGACGCATAGAGCTACCGAAAAGTAATAGTGTTGCGAAAATTTAAATGCACTGAATTATTTTATAATTGATATATTTACTATAATAATTAATAATCATCCTTCATATTTTTTAATCGTTTTCACTAAAAGGAACTAAATATCATCGATCTGAAAAAAATATTTCGATTGAAAAATTTACTCTAAATGACCGTCCATATCTTCAAAATTCGTTCGCTGCAAGTATCCCTGGGACACAAATCTCCAGCAAAAAAGAATATCCTGTCCAACCCGGGAGTTACTTAAATTTCCCAGGACCTTAAATTTTTCAATTACGACACCTGAGTCATTGAAAAATAGGGATTTTGTTGAACATCGAGAATATAAAAAAATGAAACTACACTTAAAATAATCATTTTACGTTTTAATACATGATCGTGAAATTTATCACAAAGGCTACTCAAAATAAAACCAGAATCATGAACATTAACACTCCATCAATTATGAGATTATTTTTTATTTGTCGATATCACATTCCTAGAGTAATAAACGCAAAGCAGCATGAAGGATATTTAAAGATGGCGGGACTCTTAGAATTCATTCAAGATATATTTTAAAACAAAGAATAAATGACAATTCTAAATGAGACTGATGTGTCCACGCATAAAATAATACTTAAATATGTCTCTTGTTTTGATTGGGGCCGGTTTGTTTTTTTTTTTTTTGTTTCGGCTTCGCCCCCATCCCATCTGAGAGGCATTCATCTGTTTTAGCCAACGGTTCATTTCCTTTTCGATGACCACAAAAAGCACCTGATTTAGACATTCGACAAAAGAATTGAGCAACGTGACTGAAAGGGCTGGGATCACAAACACGCAGGAAGCTTCAATGAAAGGGCTTTCAGAAGGGACCCATTTTTAGACCAGAAATATCCCATCAATTCGCCATCGTTCTTTTCAGTTGGTGATGTTTTTTTGCGATACTTCTTTCTGTAAACAAGCGGAAATTATTTAAAAAGAGCTATTGATACTACTGTCGGATTTTTAATTATGTTCCCCTGGACTTCGTTAACTTATTGTGAGCCTAATACACACCGCGTATGAAATATTTTTTTTAACTAAAGGTAATTCTTTTAAAGGGTCTCTTCGTGGTATTTTTGTTGCTGACGCAGACGAACTAAATATTAATATTACTAAATAAATATTTAAACCAAAGTACCCAAAAACGGCACTTTATGCAAGTCTCGGCTTTTTCGCGATGTGGGGCTCCCAGACAGCCAAGTGGGCAACGCGTTCGACTTTCGGCTTCGATTCCCGGTGGGGACTCACGTGCGAAATGACCTTATCTGTCGAAGCACTTTAAACAATACTACTACTACTACTTTCGCGATGTATATAAATATTAATTGCAAGGAAACGTAAGGCATATACGTAGATTTGGGAGTAAAAATCACTCATTCCACAATTTCTCGATAATATCTGAAGGTCGAAGTACGAAGGGAGGGAGGCAAGAGGGAGCTCCTTGGATGCCTAAAATTTGGTACCCCAATTTTTAAGGGTCCCCATTCTAAAGAGGCAACTTCCTGATTTTGCACTAGGAAAGCGATGCTTCTGTCGAAAATTTTGTTATGTCGAAGAACATACTTCATTTTTAAACTATTATCTATCCCAGGGTTTCCCAAAGTGTGTTCCGCGGGACACTGGTGTTCCACGAAGAGTTTTTAAGTGTTCCGCGGAAACTTACGAAGAATGATAATTCTTGTATGAATTACAGTTTTGAATTAAGAAAAAGTAACCTAGGTATTCCGCTGATATCATAGAACTGATAAAGTGTTCCGCCGGAGGGAAAGTTTGGGAAACTCTGATCTATCCCATGGGGATAAGAGGCGCAAAAGGGGGCCATATATATGGCGATGTTGCTCTCCATCTCCATATATATATATATATATANGTCTTATAAGATCAACAAAAGAAAACATTATACTAGAAGCAAAGAAAAGTTTCCGTAGATATATATATATATATATGGAGATGTTGCACCGGGCCCCCTTGATGGAAGGCTAGTCCTGCCTAAGTACTACCAGTCAAAAATATAATAACAATGTTACCAACGATTTCTACATAAATATTTTATCATTTAATTGAGGTCAATGTAACTATTTGATATGTATTTTTCATCTGTGTATGTTCTTCGTGTCCAGACTTTAATAGAAGGTATTAACGGCTGTACACCACCTCAACATTGAATTGCGATGTCAGTTTAAGGGGCAAAGGGGCAAAATAAATTAACGTTTATTACGCATACCTTCAACTGAAAACATAATAGATGATACAATATGTCTTTGAAATAGTAGTTAAAACTATACCAGCTGCAGAGATAAATTCAGTACCGGAAATTGATTTTACCTTGGTATGTTTATTAATAAAAAAAGTATCGTTCAAGAGGACCCGGATTCTAAGATTTTCTTGACCGGTTTTCGCGAACAATTCGCGAGACTTCTACACTGTGAAAGGACTTCAATCAGACAACAAAACAGTCATTGCTAAAATTCATGACTGTTCAATTTTGAGATCCTAAGCAAATACATTTTTCATGTCTTCCCGCAAAATCATGTGAGCTCGAATACGTAGGCAGCTGAATAAATAAATAAATAAGCTTAGAAATCCGTAGCTATCGGGTTTGCAGCTACTAAGAGATTTAAAATGCGAAGAACTTTCATGCGCCGCATTTGACCGTTAGCAAGAAATAAATAGATCTCATAGTCAACTTCGATCACATTAAACGTGAATTAGCATATTCAAATAACCTAAAATTGCGGTAGTTTGTGAAAATCTCGTCGCAGTGCAAAAGAACACAAAGGTTATAATTAGAAAAATAACACCTTCCTTTCGAAACAGAGGCCGGTAAGGTGTGGAAGAATGAGTAGGATGAACCATGAGCTGAAGTCACGTTGCGAGAAGCCTTGAGAGGAACGTTGAACGCCTGATCCTCCGTTATGACGCGTCTTCGTACGTTTCAGAGAAAGTATATGACGCATTCGATCTTTCGGATAAAAGCAATTTCGGGAAATTTTGCTGTATTTTCTAAGTCAAAGTTATCCACGTGACATTGAAATTGTTCTGGCAATTCAGAATATTTATCTAATCCTCTAAATGATGATACGAATAATTCATTGAAACCTTTAACATTTTCTGCGCAGGGAGTGAAATTCCCAAGTCTGGATAAAGCCCCGCACGTGTCCAGCCACTAGCGGACTGTCACAATTTCACACACTATGAAGCAAAATTTAAGAGGAATGATTCAGAGGATAAATTTAAGATATTATGTCCTTTTGATCTTTCAGAACCAGGAAAAAGTGTCCGACTGTTGACAGATATACAAATAAACAGATTTTCCGTTTTTGGATAATCCAAACTAGTTGATTACTTTTCGCCAAAAAGTTGTAAATTTTTTTTATTTGTATGAAATTAATCGTAATCATGAATAATAATCTTGCTGATAATGTTATACCGTTTTACCGTAAACGTAAAGTTAAAGCAAGACCTTTGGTTGTGCAACTTCTCCACGGATACTGATGAATTACGTTGTATTCATTGTTCGCCGATAGAAGTCCATTCGGGAAATGCATCAACTGTTTAGGAATATTACACTAAGTAGTCTTTGAAGGAGTAATTGAATCCCGATTACATTACATGAAAAACTTAGCTTTGAATAATGAGCGATTTTGACTCCGAAATTTCACCTACTTACTTATATAAAACATTTTGAAATAATTATTAGGAAAAAAACTCCTAAGAGTCCCGTACATTCTCAGTACACTGAGTAATATACTGAACATTCTCAATACACTGGAGCCTCTGCGCATGGAAGTTTAAATTTTATATTGGTATATTTTATATCGATAAATTTTATTTAGAAATATATATGGTCAGCAGTCACCCAAATAAAACGAAGAATGCAAGTTTTTTGATAAATCCATAGTTTTTCATGAACAGAAACTTTTTCTGCCTTAATTTGACTCTGTATTTCAATTCAGTTTACTCTTGCCTAAAGCGTATCTTTCTTCATTTTAAAGTTATACTTAAGCGCGAAAATCTGACGCCGAAATTTTCTTGCTCCTCTTTCTGATATCAAGCAGAATGTGAAGCTGGAATACTTGGTTGAAGCGAAATGGTTTTTGTAGCTGAGAAAGACTAAAATACATTATGCGTACATCTACATCTACATAAGTACCCTGCAAGCCGCCTTCCGGCGTGTGGCAGGGGGTGTAAACACCAAGGGTACAATTACTTCTTTAATTTATTATTATCGCGTATCGTTCGCGGAAAAAAAGTCTCTAAAACGACTTGCCCTCGCGTCTATTTCTCTTATTTTACGCTCACTGTCGGATCGGGCAAAGTAGCAGGGGGGTCGCATAAGTACAGCATACTTTCCTTTTATGTAACCCGAATAGTCAGGTGTAAAATAATAATACAGGAGGTTTCGTCATGTCCCAGCCGTCTGGATGGAAAGGGAGACGGCTATTTTCCATGACTTACTCTGTTTTTACTCTAGTGACTTCCAAGCTACGTAATGAAAAGTTAAACCTCATAGCGCCAACTTCAGATATGAAACGTCCAAAGCGAAATCTGCAAAAGCACCTTCTAGTTCGATTAAATCAACTCCGATCTATCTATCTGATCTCCGATCTAAGCCTGCTTTTCTATCCATATCCCCAGCTCGAATACTGACAAATTTACGTGCTTAGAATGGCCACCAAGGAACCTACAAACCTTGAGATGAAAGCTTCAACCTTTGGAACTGTATCTAATAAACCTTAACGTGGTTAGTTAATCGTGGGCGTCCTTCGGTAGTGGGTAGAATAGTGACGGAAAGGAAGGACTGATGTGACGCATGTGGTGCAGAATACCCAATACTTTGCAAGGTTTTCACAAATCGAATCGTCACTTCCGTCTGCAGAGACGCATGGCTCAGAGCGCTTCTGAGGGCGGGTGCACACCACTGAGTTACGAAGGGAGATCAATCATTTATACATTTCACAAGCGCCAGAATTATTTCAAACGAAATATGCAACCACTTATGTACAACAGTAATGCCCAAACGTACGCGGACTCGTAGTTACGCTGTGATTGATACTTCTCTCTCTTTCGTTCCTCTCTAATGGCAATTGCAAGCATGACGAATCCTTTCGGCTCAATCGAATAAGGCTAAAATATTAGTTAACACAGAAACCAACTAATAACGCAATTCAATGCAGAAATTAACGAAAATAACATTCTCATTCAACGAAGAAATTCTGCGTGTAAAATGGGAGACGAGTGTCCGTGTCGCCGAACGAGTTACTTATATTTTAAGAGTAATCGACATCGAAATATCTTCATTTTACGTAAATCTTTTTTTAAAATTTTGTTTCAATGTGTATAAAAACTACAATTTTTATTAATTTTTCTTTTAGTGTTTTTATTAATCCTTGGTCCCAAGTATATAAGATTCAACGTATGTATTTAAATGGAGTGTTGTACCCCGACAAACTTCGACAAACGCCATTTTTCGTCGGTTTCACCAACCGCGTAACTTCGGCATCACTTTATACTCCCTTATTCTGCTAGAAACAATAAGAGAGAAGCAATTATGAATGACCTCAGTTCATACTACAGACGCTAAAATAGAGAAGCTTAAGTGTGGTTATCCGGAAGTATATACTTGACTTACTTTACACTCACCTGTGATACATATGGCTAACTTTTAAGATAAAATAATTATCTCATTCTAAATTAACAACAAAAATACCCTGATAACACCTGACCTGCTCTATCCGCAGAAAATCGAACGCATATATCTTAGCCGATTACTTGAAAAAACTGATCTATCCTGGAATAAGTGAGATTCGAATTATTTTTCTTTCCAATATAACTGGACGGCTGCAATTCGTTTTAATCAAAACTTTTTGATTCAATGACATTACTAATTCTACAAAATAAATGTTAAAGTATTAAAAATTGTCTCATAATAGCTCATGTTACTAGAAATGCTCAATTTTCTCATGTATTATCACTTGAAATTCATATTTCTATACCTAAAATTTTTACCTTACATGATCGTATTTTAATGGAGTAACTTCTATAATGAAAAATCGAGATATAAATGTAAAGGTTTCCGCAATTGGTTGTTCTACGTCTAACTCTTTTATACGTCAACGTACTCGTTAAGTAAGATTAATTAAGTGAGCATTTTCTGATTATATTTATAAGAAAGGGAACAGCTGAGATTCCACGACAAAGTTACTCAGCTCGAGATAATTTCTGGTATCGATTTAAAATTCTATTAATTCATTTCTCAAGTCATACGATCCATGAAGATACATATTATGTAAGTTTGCCCTCATTTAAAATCGATATTCCTGGTTCCGTTCTCGTGGGCATTACATCTCGGTAACCTCTTCACTCGCAGAGTTCGTGGCATGAAGCAATGTGTGGACCGAAAGAATGGAAACTTAAGAATTTTCATGCGCTGAATGAAAAATGAGCGCATTCTTAGTGCAATATCCGTAGATCGCCTGACCTGATATATTTCAGCACAGACAAGATGCTTTAAAATTTGCAAAATTTGGTTTCGACAAAGCTGCGACAAAGAATATGTACTTAAGTTAAATTACATAGATAAATAGCTCCTTCTCTGTACTTATCCCAGATTCTTTTCAACGGAAATTCAAAGGTACAATTTATGTCTATTTATATTATTTATATATTAATTTATATCTACAAAAAGTGTACAACAGATTACAAATAGAAACCTTTTCCTTGCAAATGGCTTTATTTTCAGTCGAGCTAATTCTTCAGTTATTCCCAGACTCAATTTCTTTACCTCGACGAATGGTTTTCATTAAATTCTGAGTTCTTCAATTGGAGAGAGACACATTACTCTTCCCGTGTTAGATGATCATTTTTAGTTTTTATGAAAACATGTCGTAGTTGAAAAATCGCACTGAAAAATCTTCTCAAGATTATTAATTTTTATTTCTTTCCGGGATATGCAGGGGCATACATTCTCGGAAGACAACTATACGAAGATAAAATTCAATAATAAATCGGGCGCATTTTACAATGATTGAATTCAATCAACCTATTACATTAATTATATGGCAATTCTACGGAATTTCCAGATGTCTAACCTACGACCACCGATAAAAGGTTTTATTAGAAAAAATGAGTTAGAAGAATAATGATGAAATTAAATTTTTAATGTCTCCCAGATAGCCATGTGGGCAACGCGTTCGAATTCTGTGAAAACGGTCCGGGTTCGATTCCCGCTGGTACCTACCACCTCTGAGAACGCGGTTGCATAGCTTCAAAGTCCTATCAGCTGACCCCACTACATCTAGTATGTGCATCTTAAGCGATAATTTACTACTGAAAAAGTCGACACCCCGTGATTTGATCCGTTACGATTTGGTCCATTATTTATTCGTCATCTGTACAACGATACGAGTGATTTTATATCCATTACTCAGCCTATTCGTATACATGTATAACATACCCCTCCCTCCCCCACCGCCTTACAAATTACTATTTCCACTTGAGTAAATTTAATGAGAGTAACTGCCAGGAAATTAATAGCAAACGTCAGCATCCTGGAACTGCCTTCCATCTCTTCCCTCAGTGATTTCGACATGAACAATATCCTTTTAGCATTGGTTAATTTAAATTTCTATATTTAACTGCGGTCTCTCTCTCTAATTTACCATTTACATTAATCATCTATTTCGATTTCTCCTCATCGATATTTATCTCTGAAAAACACTAATTTACCTCAGAATTCGTATTCCCTGCGTAGAAAATACTTGAAATTAAACAAACAATACTTCTGTCTTATATTTACGTCCGGATAACTTATTTCCCCTACTACACGCTCCGATTCCAGTAAGGCATACTTCTAATTTTTGTTTAACAGGGAGTTAAATACCACCACAATTACTGCAATCTATTCAGCAATAACAATTAATTATGACAAATCTCAGCCTTGTCCAACTACCAATTTATCGCGTGTAGATACTAAATCATCATAGCACCAAATCTCCGCGGACCAAATCGTCGCGGGTCCAAATCACCCCGGGACCAAAACAGCGGACCAAATCATCGGCTGCGGAAAAAGATATCTAAACATTTGTATCGATTCACATCTACTGCATGTATGTACCACGACGAAATGGCATTTTTAACGATCGCAAATGAGGATTAATTAACTAAGGCCACTGTTTCTTTAGGATTAGTATCCGAGGAGATCGATCTCCTCTTCTTGGGAAAGTTTCTATAACAGTTTCTGGCAGTAAGGAATAATTTTGTCAAGAGAGGAATGGAACGCCTAGTTGGAATCGTCAATCATGGAACGTACATTTACGGACCTTAAAATCCGATACTACATCAAAAAATATCGCAATTCTGAATTTCCGCTTTGTTCCTTTCTGCTTCCGAATCTGAAACTTCTGCTGTGTTTTTCAAAAGGGAAATCTCTTGATAAAACCGTTATCTCTATGAATTTTTCCGCGAAAATGTAAATGAAAATGAAGTTCCGCGATTTCATCGATTCAGAAAGAGGACAGACAGTATTGGAAATCGCGCAAAATATTTGAAATTCTAGATTAGGAATAATTTTAACTCACAGGATACATAAATTTCGAAGAAAAGGTACCCTGAAAGTCACGTTAAAGATTTCCTCCTTGATAAAACAGTGAGGACCCATTTACATTCCTAACCTCTCTCTTCCAGATTCAAACGGATACTTCAGAATCCAATTCCGCCATATAAATTTAGTTTTTCCGAGCTTCATATAAAATACGCATTGTCTCGCTCAGTAAAAAATTGAAACATTTTATTTCCAAGAAAAAACTGACATGAAAAAGTCTGACTTTTTCCAATTCCAATTTTTCCAAAAGCCATTTAAGTTATGTTGCCAGAACAATTAGACATGCCGTTCGGGAGACAGCCCAAGTGTATTTTGTAGCCATCAATTGGCTAAACCAATCACCCGGAAGACACTGGAAGATCCGGGTTCGTGTCCCAGTCCTATCAGACTTTTTCATGTCCGTTTCTCCTGGGGAATATTCGTAGGCGCACACACTTTAATGAGCAAAGTTATCTTTCACTCTTTTCCTTAAAAATTTCAAGCTATTTCTCTTTAAATCTGGATCAGTCCGATAAATGAGACGGAGAAGCAAGAAATGTATTTCTCCAAGGGTTGCACGGACGTAAAAGTTCGCGGAACGGGAAGGGGTAGTCCTTTGCTCAGTAAATCCATATCCTGGCTGAAATCAGGTAACATTCTAGAGGTAATGCCATCAATTTCTTCGACAAAATATATAAACATGAAATTTAACTTAAATATTGGATGCATAAAATGGACGGATACACATATTACGTGATTTCATGATTATTTTTCTTTTGTAAGATAAATTAGAGATGGATAGAACCTAATTTTTAATATTGCAGGTTATAAGAAGAGATATCATCTTATAACCTACATAAGTAGCACGTAAGGGTGATATTAATGCGAAAGATTCACTTGGTTTTTTTGAATTAGCGAAGAGAAAATTTTTAAGAGGTTATGCGTGTAATGTTTATTTTCCTTTATGTAAAACATATTTTCACGTAATTTCCGCCGAAAGTATTACCACAACGCTGTTATTTTTATCCATACTAACGGAGTTGTTCTTAGTTGTTACTAAGAATAACAATAAGGAATCAAAACGTGAGCTGTCAATTCAACTCGATGCAATGTTTGAAGAACTTTCCTTCTCCAGAAGAAAGATGTAAGCAGAATCGATGATAACAATAAATACACATACCTTCGCTGATACTGGCTGGTTGAGCTGTTTGAATATGCCGAGTCTGAGACTTTCGTCTTACTCGTCTCCGTCTCCTGCATTTTGTACCTGTAATTGGAACAATTTAAACAAGTTAGATTAACCGAAGTCATACACATCTATGAGTACAAATGTATACATTTTTGAAAGGTATATAAAACTGCTCGCCAAACACATAAACGCATGCATAGTAACTTATAATTTAGAACCAAGAACATATAAGCAAAGGAAGGCATCGAAAAAAATTCATTTTTCAATTCTTCCACCAAAAATGAAATATATTCGGTAAAAAACACAGTTGAACCAAACCATGTTTGGAAGAAGTTTAAACAAGTACAAATGTACACATTTTTAAGGGGTTATATAAAATTGCTAGCCAAACACATAAACGAGTGCAGAATAACTCGTAATTTAGAAACAAAACCTAAAACCAAAGGAAGTATATTAAGTAAAGCACGCAATTGAATCGATCCAAGTTTGGAAAAAGCTTTAGACTGGAAACCTAGTTAAAAATCGCAGGAAAATTCTCCGAGGAAATATATTTAGCAAGAAATTACGATGAAGAGATGTTTTAAAATCATTCTAACAAACATAACGGAAAGATACTTAAAATAATTTTGTAGCATCGCAAGTAAGACAAAACGGATGCAGTTAGAGTGCAAATAAATAAGAACATGGAACATTTTCAGTGTGTTATATAAGTAGCCATAGATAATAGAATTTTTGGATTTGTGACGGCTTGTTTCGTTTTATAAAAAAATAACAAGGTATGCACATACAGGTAACTTTCCCTGACGTGCAGGGACGAGGTAAACGTGATATCCGGCCAGAGCGAAGAAATTTGGAAGAATGAATAATTTACGACCGGAAGGATTCGATGAATTATTTACATAAGACAACAAACAGAGCTCACAAATTGGGATATATGAACTGCGTCACTATTAACTTTGAGGCTCAAATGAAGTACTGCTTGGGAAAATGAGAACGTTTTGTTGCCTTAGTAGGTCGGTCGGACACTGCGAAGCACATGGTTAAGGGTCATTGAAACGATGGGGAAATGCAGTAACCTAGTCGCTATTAGATATTTCAACTGATAAAACCGAATTTTTCGATGTCAACACAGACCTTTTCTTTTAAGATACTTTGAGCAAGAATAATATATTAAGGTGTTTCTCACTTCAATATTTCATTTATGTAATTTAACAAATGATCAATGACCGTATACGTTATTGATCATTTTTCGCGGAGAAATGTGTGGTTAGGTCAGTTAAGAATGGCAATTCGCTTGCGATAACTTAAAGTTAGCCGCTCTTCTTTCCTCTACAAGTATATCACGTAAATATTATATATTTTACAACTCCTAAAAACTGAGTTATTCACCCAGTGACGCAATGTCAATGAGGAAAACTTTTCCATTTCCACCTTCAAAAGTTACATAATAAATAATCGATACTGCAACGCAATGAAAGATGCGTTTCTCCTCAAATATTCTCAAATTTCTCTCAGAATATCTCTCCGCGATTCGTACCGCATCTTTGGCGAAAACAACAGAGAAAAATGACGTCAGGGCGACAGTAACTGACGCGCTGTTTGTCTTCCTGAAATGAATTCAAAAGCTATGCTGCACGAGGTGACTTACCCGACGAACGGAAGGGCCGTCAATGATTGATGAATGAAGGATTAAGGTCTCAGATAGCTGTCGGCAACCGTAATCCAGATGAGCCTTTTGCAATAAGTCCTTAAATGCTGACCGATTCGAATGTCGCCGGGTAAAAAATGTATTCCAACCTCTTCAGACTGGGCATTACTTTTAAAAGCGATAAACCCGAATACAATTTTTTTCGCACTTTGATAAAAGATAAAACCTGTTGTACGGATGTGTTCAAAGCCGTCAAATTTGAACTCGAGAGGTATTTATTTATAAGAGCCTAAAGAGAAACTTTTATTAGCGTTTAAAAATCCCGCTCTAACTCAAACAAGACGCACGAAATAATTTATAAACAGAAATGTTCTGCGATGTTTCGAGCAAAGAAATATTTTAATACTAGAAAAACTAGAAAAATCCTAAAAAAATAAAAAAATATCCTCGATTTAGTCTTAAACGGTCCAATTCTGCAAGAAAGACTTGATATCAATGATAAATTCAAATCGAATAACTTCATTTGCTGTCTCCGAACCGCCGGACATTCAGAATATTGCTACATTTAAATTCGTTACATAACCGCACTTTCCAAACCTTACATTAACCCTCCTGATTCTACGAAGCCCTTTGAAAATATGAGTAAAGGCACGCACTACGAATAAGTAGCGATGACTAATTGCCTTACATTGGCGCGGAGGAAAAAAAAGAAAAGCATAGAAAAGTAATACATCCCACGCCATAGAGAGGAAATGTTCTTCGAAAAAGACTGACACTTCGACATGTAAAAATTCGCGACACAGAAAAATAGAGTCCAACGTTGAAGTATCGTTTTAAAATATTTCGCTTAAACTTAACACAAAGAAAGAGCGGAAAAACTCACCTATGTATTGTTCAGTAACATTCACGACAAATATATACTCTTGTGAAATTAAGGCGATTCGTGGAAAAGGTGCACTGTATATCTTGGAGCACAGAACAACTTTTCGATGTTACTCGAGAGCCGTTTGGGCTTTCACTGCCAGCCTGTTCCATTCGTAGCGGCGCGGTCACGTACTCTTACACGTGAGTCAATGTTGCCAACATCAGAATTTTAAATGAGCCGCGATGACGCTACAAGATCTCCCCCAAACCAATCCTGTACCGGTCGCAAGGTCGGTGTGAACTTGGGCAGATAATTCCATCGTGCCAGTACTCATATTTCACCCGTACTTCCCCCGGCTTACGCGCAATTGGAGGCTGCGTTCCATCACTCCGAGGTTGGCAATGAACCGGCGGGGAGGGGAGATCGAACCCGTGAAGCAACGTGATCGCCGCCGCGATATTTTTCGTATCACCCTCCGCTACACGTGAGCGTGTTCTTCTGGTTCGCAGATCCACCCTTCATGTCTGGCGTTACAAAGGCCTTTTGTTCAAAAATGGAATGGCAGTTATAATTATTTTGCGGAGAATGCTCGTTCGGATCGAGTCCGCGAAATATAACTCGGACTGCGTCCATTCCGAAATATCGCGCCCAAGTGGCCATTTACGCGATGCCGGAAACTTTCAAAGGGGACACGCTCGCGTGGAAGCCAAAATAGAAGATTAGTCGGAAACATCTGGACGGAAAAAAGACCGCAACTGCTTTTTATAGAATTTGTTTTCGTTTCAGGATGACATGGGGAGGATAATGGTGTTGAAGGAAACATTTTTCCGGGGGTTGATTCCGTTTTTAATAGCTCTTTATTCTCGCATGCGTTCGAAACGGCAGCTTTGTTTATCTTTACCTTCTCTGCGGACGTATTTCTGTTACCAGCCAGCAATTTTCGGATCGCGGACATTTAGAAGGAAGCTGTAAAGGATGCGAACGAAAAGAGTTATTCTTTACAGACATTTTTGTATTTCCGGAAAACTAGCCCATTCACGGAGGTATTTCGTATTTTCAGGAAGTGGTTTTTTTCGAAATCGTCCCGAACGAATTTCGTTGGTGTATTCGCTCGAGACCGGAGAAAAATTCCGCAACAACCGACCACTGAAAGACGTAAGGGAGTGAATAATGCTGTAAAAATAAGCTGTCAACGAACATACGAAGAACAATGTATTTGTTATACAAAAATTTGGGAGCGGGTGAGGGAAATTATTGTCCTATGAGCATTACAGAAATCATTCATCCAATATAATTCATACGTACAAAACAGGTATTCTTCCTCTTTTAATTACGAGGAGTCATTACGATATTTTAAGAAGTTCATAACAAAATTCGGATAGCAACCATGTATCTGTGCATTAAAAAAAGCAAAAACAAAAAGTAAGCACAGGTCATGAGAAGTAAGTACAAATCGTAGACAACATGGCAGGTGTATTTCCGATGATGAAGATGACAAATCGTGCCCGAAATTTCTTAAATATGCCATCTTTTTATTTTCCTAAAACGTCCATTGAAATTTAGTCGATAGAAGATTTGTCCTTTGGAGAAGTAATTTTTCCCTACGTTGAATTTCCTTGGATTCGGAATTTCTGCTACCGGGCTGTTTTATACCGCGCATCTCGCTGAAGTAGATTTTTGCACAATTCTAAGTATTTTACGTCCATTCTTGATCTACCATTCCGAAGTTTAACATTTAATAATTTCTGTGTATAGTTCAAATTGCCATCTTCTGCGCAACCCCGGGGCAAATCCAGCATTAGCTTTCGGACGAAATTTAATTACAAGGATTGAGGAAAGGTGTTTTTACTCTGCACGGAAAAGTCGTGTAAAGCGGCTGAATGCCAAGGAATAGCTGGTGTGAAAAATTGCGACATGACTAGAACTCGAATCCAGGTCTCCTACTTTCCGGGTAGGTATTCTAACCACTGACCTACCATGCTGCATTCTTTCCTCCCTATGGGAATGCTTTTGGGAGGAAAGCAGGCAGCCTCCACATAGTGGCACGAACTACCGCCAAATGGATATTGAAATTTAATTAATTTTTTTCGATTACGGATCGAGACGGTTCATCTCGGATTGGATTCGAGACGGTTCATCTCTGAGTTATATCTTTCCTTGAGAAAAAATACTCTCTATAAAAAATTACTAACAGACTTTCTAGCTTTCCTATTTCTATGGCCTTGTAGATTCCATTTGGGAGCAATTTTTTCCAGAAAGTTCTTCTTAAGTTTCAGCTCAATTTTCATCATTACCAGGTTAAGGTCTGAGTCTAAATCAGCACCAAGATAACTTCGTGAGTTTTTAACACTACTTCTGAACCTTTTTCAAACCAAAATGTAATAAAAAAGTGGTGGTGCTAAAAAAGTTTTTACTTGGTCCTTCATCCTCTTCATTCATCTGAGACACATTAATCATCATGGTATCTCCCTGAAAAGATAAAAAAACCTTATGTGCTCCCTAGCTTAGCTACAGTAAGAAGTTTTTACGCATTTACAAGTAAAACAGCAAATCAATTAATAAGATATAAATAATTAGAAGAGTTTGCGGACCATAAGATGGTTCGACTACGAGATTATGGCGACGATTTCCAAATTTATTATTAAGCCTTTTCTTTCATAGGGACCTATTTCGATGAATTTTTTTTATTGACTTCGTTTTTGTGTGTTACTTTGTAAATACCAAATGGACTGCTAATGATAAAATGGAGTATGCCAACCACTTACTACTTTGATCGGTCCCACGATGAGCATAATGGTAATTAGGCGGGAAGATAAATAGGTTAAAATTGTTATTTTTCCCCAAACCATCACTGGAAGTATCAAACAAAACAAGCTTATAGTCAATGGAATAAGATGTCATGTTATCAATCATCAATCGTAGAGAGTCTTCTGAACGCATAATGTTCATATCACTTGCCATACGCTGATAGTCAGCTAGCAGGGTATGAAAGTACACGTAATTGAAAATTAACTTTCCAAGGAATCATTATAGATTCATAAGGCTAGTTAATCTGGTTAGGTAACGCATATTTTTAAATAGGTTTAACCCACGACCTGGAATTAAACTATGGTATCGTCTGCATTAATTTTAGACCGCCGAAACGTATCTTTTGGTTCAATTAGTAAAATTCATTCTCCAAACGGATTGTAATCCCCTTAGTAACATTCCTGAGTCAGTAAAAAACTGTTTTAGACTGAAATTACACCAATCATTTCCATGGAAATAAAACTGTTATTTTTAGGTGAAAGAATTTGGGTAATGTAAACATTAAGATATCTTCATATACGTTTTCGATTCATTGAAATGTTTTTAATAAAGAGCAAAAGGGTTCATTCTAAGGAAAATCGACATAACTGTACTAATACTGTGAATACTAATGCTAATTAGAGTGTTTTTAAACCCCTAATTCATTAACAGCCGCGTTCCAACTTTATTTCTTTCTGACTGCGGGTAATCAATGAAGTTGAAGGGAATATTTTGCTTTGGAAAATCAGCGTTACCGAGCCTACTATCCGCTTGCGGCTCTCTACACGATTCTGTATGACTCCCAAAACAAGATGTTTTCTGAAAATGTCATGCCCGCTCGCCTTATAGAGATCTATAGAATAGAGTGAAACGAAATTTGATTGCGATAGACCCCAAGGAGGGGGAAACACTGCAATCGTTATCGCCAAAGCGAGTCGTGGGTAGGAGCGATGAAAAAGTCCTTGAAAAATGCGACACTGCGTTCATTAGACTCATTGGCGGATGGAGGCAATGACCCCTTCGATAATTTTACGAAAGAATCAATTCACTAAGAGCATAACGAGGATTTCAAACAAAAAGTCAACAGAAAAAAAGTTTTCAGGGCTAATTTGCGTCTGTTGGGTATTTTACGACAATATGGCTTTTTCCATTTATAGGAGAGAATTAAAGCTCTAATGTTGTTTTTACCTTAAGATGAGTACCATGAAGTACTTCTCGGAACCAGACACACCCCTAGTAAGTTTCTATATCTATTGTTTATATTAGAATCCATTTAGTGCGCGTGGATAGTATATAGCATTTGGTACCCTAGAAAAGAGTTGTGATCGTGAATTAAATAATGTCCAGCGAAAAGCACTTCTACCTACAGGCACCGAACCGGAACCGAAAAATATCGTTATTTTTTCCGAACCCGAAACCCGAGACGAAAAGACTGAAATTCCTAAACACGACCGAAAACGAAAACCGTTATTCTCTTCCGATTTTTATGTTTCCAACAATACACATTTCACTTAATTGCAATTGGAGAAAGTTAACTACCGAACAAGTTTAACTACGACCAGCAACAATCAAATAACAAGTTTTATTTCAAACATTAGCGTAATATTGTGTGTGAGGAAAAAGATTGAAACAATGAAGCAAGCTTTCATAAGGATAAAATATTACAATGGTCAGAGCGAAAAAAAGAACTGTCCGAACCAGATCGACGTCGTTTCGCATAAATAGCGATAGTTGGAATTGAGCCGATATTAGGTTATTTCGTTGGACCGGGGCGAAAGCAGGAACAAAAGTTATTACCACTCGACGCACTGGCAATCTCTTATATAGGAATAACCTCGACAAAACTATGACTATAATCAAGTTGGGTCTTATCATGGGATGGTAATCGTTAAAATTAGGAAGGTTGTAGCTCTGCTAAATTTACTCAATGGATTTAGAAATGGTATTTCTCGGAAGATGCATTACGTAACATGCGGCCACCTTGCTCTATAGTCCCACCAAAACCTGTGGGCCACATCAGGGAACTGAGAAAAGTCAGGGAAATAGTTTTCAGAACCTGTGTCGCATCAAAAATTGTCAACTGTTTCTTCTTCTTCGTGACGATTGCAACAAACAAGGAACAAAGACCATTTGGCGCTTTTTTGAGTTGCCAACTCTTCAAGAATTTCCCTAAGACTCGCGGATTTATCCGTAATCTCCCTGAGGGAGTATAAAATCTCCCGAATACGTGCTGATTCGTTCTTCGTCTAATTTAAGTTTATTGTCACTGCGAAACTGATTTTAATCTATCTAACGATGATTTCCAGTAGATTTTTGTTCCAACTGGCAAGGCCTGTGTTTCTTGAGGTTCCGCGCAGCAATTTGAATAACGACTTTAAATGAATCAAATAGATTAAGCTCGAATCGAATACTCTAGGACGAATCATGAAGATTAAGAATGGATTAAATAGAATAATCGTTAACATTTTATAGATTTGGGGAGATCATTTATTGAAATTAGTCAATACCAATTCCTTTGCAATTCATCCACCAAGATTAACTAGATAAACCCTGGGTACCCACTTCGGTACATACAATTTAAATGTACTGATTAAAAATTTAAATTTCGCTTCGAACCTCCATACCGTCATTATTTGATACAACTCTAAGTAAATGATATCATTAATTTTTCATAGTTTTGCAAAGCGGAAATAATGAAATGCAAAGTACACTTACGCTTCGGATTCACCCGGGTACCCACACACAATCCAACCAAACTTAAATATAAAAGTATTTCAGTTTGGTTGGATTCACAGTTTGCTTTATTTTGTTTAATTTACACAAGTGACATATGCTATATAATATTGGAATACATGAAAATTATCAATAAAAACATTTATTTGTGACAATTTTGGGATTTAGCATAAATTATTACGTACTCAACGTAGCAGGCGTATTGTAATTATAAAGTCTTCCATGTTATCTTTCTCCTCTTGATTTACTTTTCATAACAAAGGTGGCAGGATCCGGTGATTTTCTCCCTTCTCTCTGTCATACAATTCCAGGACTTGAAACGACCTCTGCTGGATTCACTAGCCGCATGATCGAGCTTTCAGTTATACTCTTGGCCGCAAGATTTTTGCCAACGAAATGTTTATACAAATCCTCAGTTAGTGTTTCTTCATGTCTTCCCTCAACTGACTGAGATATCTCTGCCTTTGGTTACTTTTTCCTGCACTATCCTATTGTTTTTCTAATAAACTTAAAAGGAAACGAGTGTGTTCACATCTATAAAGTTGAAATACTATAAATAGTAATACTTAAATTGCTGCTGTCAAAAATTCCGACGTTTGTCCGAGGCTCTGATAGATTTGATCCATGGTGTCAACGCAAGGTTCTGCTGAGCATCATCATTTATAGCAATTTCGAAAGGTAGAGTTGAAATCAGAATGATCTTTTCATTCTCCCTTGGAACATAGATGGAAATATACACTTATCGAATTTTCCAAACAGAATGTAAGATTCTTCCCTTGATTTACTCGGAGCCATCGTACTCGAAATATATGACTCATTTATCCCTAGAGTATACCTTATTATGGTATATTTCATGGGTGTTTGGCGAAAGGTAGCGTCATAAAATAATTATCCGTAGAAATATATCTATCAGTTCTTCAGAACGCGCCATTAAGTTCTTTCTTTGCTACCCTACTCTCCTTAGTTTCTCTGCCGAGGAATGTCTCCTTCACCCATGTAATTATGCCGTGCAACGGAAAAGAATTGTTAGTATTGCAAATCACTAAATCTTGATGCCATATAGTTTTGAAGGAATGTATAATCTGCGTAAACATTAAACGACATCGAAAAGGATAAATATGTAAAATACATACTGCTCATGTATCCTGCTCATCTATTCCATTAGATAACAGATGGGAATTAGAAATGTCAATGAAACACTAAACACAAAGCAGGTTATACAATGTACCCTCTCTTTTCGACTCAACCCTCGATATTTCCTCCATAACTCCAAAGAATTCTGTTCAGCACTAATATTACTAAACTACCACCGCTGACTTATTAATAACCGATTAAAATATTGGATTAAAATGTCTCTTGTTAAACAATTCACAGAACGAAAGAACGCGATGCTACAATATCAGTATACTGCATAGTCAAGCGTCCGGCTTTCTCTGTAGAAGCATGACAATACGTATGTACAAACGAAGTATACAATTTTCAATGAAGCAGAGCTATCTTTTCTTCCTATACGAGATATAACACATTCGAGATAAAGTCCAACGTTTTCTTTTGAAAATGCATAGTACCTGGTGCCCTTTCAACTGTGTTACCTCTCTTGACCAGCGCAAATCCGGAAAAATGATGCTATAACCTCCTTTCATACGAACCTGTGACGGTAACTTCACTTTGAAACGCCTTTAGCAGTCTTTCTGATGTCTATTCAATAAATTAATCTGCCAGGGAAACGAATTTAATTGCCTACAAAGTCTCCCGAATGGCTTGGAGAAATGTTCTTCCGGGATAGTTCAACTGACAGAGCACCCGACCTGCAATTGGGAGACACGGGTTCCATTCCCGGTCTCGTCAGACTTTTTTCAAGACCATTCTTCCCTGCATAAGTATTAAAAAATAGTAAACATGAGATGTGGATACCCGGGTAAGTAACGACGTAGGTAAAGTTAAGTGTCTACGCAAGGGTTAAAGCTGCATTAGTTTCGTCTTGATTTTTCGGAAAATTCTCTTGAAATAGTTTTTGGTTCAAAACGAAAAATGTTTCACATCTACCCGAAACGTTCATACTACTAATCTTGTGATGATTATCTTAATTTAGTTTCTTACTATTCACAGAGTAGTGTTTTTAAAGCTCTTCGACAGCTGAAGTCATTTCGCACATATGGGCCACCGCCGGGAATCGAACCCGGGACCACTTTCAGAAAAAAAGGCGAACGCGCTACCAACTTGGCTATTTTGGAGCCCCATATTGGAAACATTCGTGAATGAACCCAACACACAATTTATTTAGAGGGAAATGCTAATGCAAGTATCTGTACATACATACACGAAGATACCCAAAAACCATTCTCCGCCATATGAAAATCATCAGCTACAAATAATTTGAATGCCTGGCTTTCTTTGTTTCTTGAGCAGTTTCCATATCTTCTCATTAAAGAAAGAATTAGCTTCTAAGGTGAATGCGTTATGAACGAACTATTTGTACAGAAGATACCCTAAGGTATCGTAAGTAATAGACGACCGATTACTCACTTTCGCAACCGAAACGTAAACACGAGGATTGCTCCTTGCAGTCACGTTTTCTCGCCGATTTTCATGTAATTTCTTCCCAAAGGCTTCCCCGCCGACGCGCTTCAGCGATGGCCATAAAATCCACGTGCTCCTAAGATTTAGAAGCTGTTACATTTCTGCGGTCGAAGAAGGTCGAATGTATTCCGATTTCGTAATGACCAAAATCGCTTTTGTTTCGTAACACATCAATAGAGCAAACCTAGAGCATTAAAGGATTTCAGCGTTTTAGCATTTGGAGTGAAGTTAATCCGAAATTCCTCAGGTTATTGATCATTTCTTTAACCTTCCAAATTCTTTATGACGACATCTATGTCTCCATCGACTATAACGAGGATATAAAATAATGACCACGACTTCCTTATCGTTAACGGTCAAATGAGACGATGGCACTCATGCAGCTAACGACGATTTCCGAGATTTCGACATTCGGGAAGAGAATTTCAAATCTCGAAACTTTTTCTCACGGGCAGAGAATAATCAGTTCTCGGATTAAAGAGATTTAAAGTAAAAAATTGACCTTTTGTAATGGAACGAACTTTTAGCGTTATCCTTTGTGTTAAATGTGGTCTAAATCAAAGCTAAACCAAATCAAATTAATTAATAATTTGATTTGGTAGACCGGAAAATGTAATATGCAACTTTTGCAAACCCGCAGGGAAAATATATGTACAATTAAAAATTTCTTTCGTGTATTTTTTCAGAAATTCACGTCACGGTTTCATATTTAATCATTACGTTAGGTATATTCTACAGTATGGTGAAAAAATACATATATGTTAATGTAACCATATTAGGAATTCATATCTGCACATTTATTTTTTATTACTATGATCTTACTATTTTTGTAAACTATTTATTTTATTTTGTCAATCATTTTCTTATTTTTGGATATTGTATCGTTGTATTTTAACTATTTTACAATATTTAATTTAAGAGCATTGTTTTTTTATCTTTTTTTGATAACCTTAATTGTATATTGTGTTGTTCTTTTACTATAGCGCTTGTAACTGTGGATACCTGTTTGCACTATATAAATAATAACAACAATTATTTTCATTTGGTAAAAAATATACAGTAACGTGATACTAATGGTTTACCTTTATTAACTTAAATAATTTCATATTTCATAACTATTCAATACCCGAGTCGGTGGCCGAATTGTCGCGCAGTGGACTAGAATCGAAAAGAGCTGGCCAAGTGCACAAAAATGTTTTTTTAGGGTGAGGGATGTGAAACTTTGCATAGACATTCAGAAAAGACTGAATTTTGTTGTTCGGTTTTTTTTTCGTTATTTGTGCGCGTCAAAAAGATACAGTGTGTCAAACTTGAACAATTTTCACAGAAAATTATGTTCTCGGATTTTTCTGAAAAACTTTCAAGTTCGTTGCGATGCAGACGTGATTGAAGGAAACTGGTGGACGGGAATTGCCACACGAATTCGCCCAACTAACCTTTTATATGACATGAAAGGATTTTTATTTATGAAAGGAAAATTCTTATTTGTTCACCTGCTTTAAGTTGTTAAAGAGCTCTTCAAGAGTATCGGCAATATACTTCAAGTTCCGCCAAATGATCCACCGCTAAAAGAGACCTTCCTTAAAAACTGCTTGGATTGGATTCTCTGAAAACGTTCTTTAGCCCCGGGCTTTTTGTCCCTAAAATTGTGTCAGGTACCAGTTCAGAACGAGTAATTTCAAAAAGACTATTTGGAGAGCTTTATTATAAGTTCGTTACAGAATATACTTGGATACTGCTGTCTTTTCTTAAGCGTCTTCCAGTTTTTAGTAACCGTAGTCCAAAGCTAAATAATCTTTTTCAAATTACTCGTTTTTTAGCGAGTTACTCTAAGTTTTTGAGACATAATGAAATTCAAAGATCGGGCATAGGAACTCAAAGTTTAGGGAGTAATAGCAGGAAAATAAAAACATTAACCTAGTTATAATAAATATGCAAGAAATTACTCATATAACTCACCCATTACCAGGATGCAACGATCAAGCAATGACTTTCTTAGTGTTCACTCTATAGATATATTTAATACAAATATTATGCAAATAAAGTCTGTTTTTAAAACACTGCAATGATATATTAGTATTCCTTACTCCTATTTAATTCCTTGACTTTGTGAGTTCATGTGCAGTAATTGTAGTTTATTTCCAAGTTTTTTGTATTAATTAAAATATTTTTATGATTTATAGATATGTTATGATGTTTTTTTATAAATATTGTGATGCTTTATGCTCTATTCTTTTATGTATCCTCAAAAATGTATGTATTCCTATGTATACTATATATTTTTTATTTTATGATGTATAGATATGTTGTGATGTTTTATTTTTATCAATATTGTGATATTTTATGTTCTATTTCTTTATATATCCTTTAAAAATGTATGTTTTTTATGTATTCTATGTATTTCTTATGTATCCTATAGAAAATCTATTCTATAATACTACCGTTTGAGGGAGTAATATCTACAAGGACAATACTTATACCTTACGTTACATTCCAAGAAAGGAAATCAACAGATATACGGAAAGTATTTACTCCTACAACACAAGAATTTGATAGAAAGGATCAAGGAATCGTTGCATAAAATCCATCGCTCCACGTTCAGTATCAAAAGAATTTTTTTTACCAAAACGCATAACATAGACATGCACAGGAAAAAAAAGCTTCAGAAGCACATCATTATCTTTCCGATTTCGGCAATGAAAAGAAATGAACCGACCTAAATATTTAAACTTATCTCGAAATCTCATCAATTTTCACGAAGCGTAGAGATTTTCACCACCAATGTATTGAATAAATTGATGTACATACCAGCAAATTCACAGCATGTTACACCTAAAAACACGAAAAAAGGGCAACTTACTCCGTAAGACATGCGTCGTAGATATTGTTCAAAACTTAAAATAAACAATAAACTTAAGAAATATAAGTTTATACAAGAACTTTCATAAAATAAAATTACATGCAAACTTTAAATAAAACAAATAACATGAGCTATAATTTTCAGAAAATGTTACTCTTAAGTACAAATATTCCATAGAAACTAATGTAAAGGTGCTACGATACCATAGAATATTATTATTATTCTCGTGTCACTAGAAATAAATATGAAATATGAAATTTGTAAAACATACGAGCATATAATACCTTAATCCTAGGAAAAAATGATAACTGCTCTAGAAGGAGAGCAAAGGAAAGAAAGGATAAAATTACTGTGGAATAAGTTTATAACATTTTCAGTCGGAATATAACATGATATTAGCTAAAAAATTATATAAGACAGCCGAATAGGCGAAGCGACAGATTTTGGGGTGACCGTGGTGCTCAGCCGGGCCGAAACAGTTAACGGGAAATAAAACACGAAACAGAATAACCACAATAAAAGATAATAATGGTAACGTTCTACGAGATCCAGTCAGCATAAGAGAAAGGTGGAAAGAATATGTCGAGGGACTATATGGGAAGGACATGAAGCCGACAAACACAATGTTAGAAAGTGAACAAGAAGTGGAGGATGATCATCTACATCTACATTAGTACCCTGCAAGCCGCCTTTCGGCGTGTGGCAGGGGAAATGATGCTTGACCTGGGATATTAGATAGTGAAATTGATAGGACCTTGCGTGATATGAAAGGAAATAAAGCAACGGGCATTGACGAGATACCAGTTGAGCTACTTAAAAACCTGAGGGGAAAGGGTAAGAGAGAATTCTATAATTTATGTAGAAAAATTTATGATGATGAGGAGTGCCCAGAGGATTTCACTAAGACAATCCTGATTCCTTTACAGAAAAAGAATAATGCTTTGGAGTGTCAGGATTATTGTACAAATAGTTTAATATCTCACGCGGCAAAGGTTATTCTAAGGGTATTTAATAGAAGAATTGAAGGAAAAACTAAGGGGCAAATCGGAGAAGACCAGCTCGGTTTTCAGAAATGGAAAGGAACGAGGGATGCAATCGGGGTAATGAGGATACTAGTAGAACGAAGCCTGGAATTTAAAAAGGATATGTGTGCATGTTTTGTAGATTTTGAAAAGGCTTTCCATAGAGTTCAATGGCCAAAACTAATTTTAAAGAAAATTGGGTTGGACTGGAAAGATAGGCGTTTGGTGTAAAATGTGTACTTACATCAAACAGCGCGAATTAGAATAACTGAGGGGGAGTCGGAATGGGCAGAGTTAGGGAGAGGGGTAAGACAAGGATGCCCATTATCACCATCGCTTCATATATGCAGAGGAAATGGTGAATGGAGCTTGGGAAGAAATAAGCAAGGGAGTGATAGTTGGAGGGAAAGTGGTAAAGATATGCAGACGATAAAGCTATTGTGTGCGATTCCGAAAGGGGTTTACAAATACTAGTAAATGCACTCAACGATAAGGCAAGGGAATATGGAATGAAAATAAACGTAAGTAAAACTAAAGTAATGAGATTCACTAAGGGAAAGAAGGCTAAATTAACGATCAGGATGGATGGGGGAAAACTAGAGCAGGTGGACAAATTCTCGTACTTGGGTAGTGTTCTATCTTGGGATGGGAGGTGTGGAGATGAGGTTCGAAAAAGAGTAGCATTGGCCAAGGAAGCTTTTATGAAGCGAAGGGAATTGATGACAAAGGGTCTCGATAAAGGAATCAGGAAAAGATTGGTAAAATCGTTGATATGGAGTGTTTTGCTGTATGGATGTGAAACGTGGACCTTACGAAAAGAGGACATCGAAAGATTGGAGGCATTTGAGATGTGGGTGTGGCGTAGAATGGAGAAGGTGAGCTGGGTGGATATAAAAACAAACATAGAGGTACTAGAAATGGTTGGGGAGGAAAGGGTTTCAATTGAAGTAATTAAGCGCCGACAAAAGAAATGAGTGAGTCAGATATTGAAGAATGTAATAGAGGGTAGAATACAAGGGAAGAGACAGAGGGGAAGGCAGAGGCAAAAGATGTTAGATGAAATAAAGGGGGGAGTGAGTTACCAGGTAACGGAATTAAAGGCTATGAATGGGGAATATTAGGACAAATGGACCTACCGAAAGGTAGAACACTTAAGTAAGTATCTATTTGTTTACAACTATTTTTAACGTATTATTATTTCACACCGTTTATTACGCATTTTATAACTATCGCACATCGTTTACAGCTATTATTAAACTATGAATAAGGTTAATTACCGTTGAAGCGGTAGTGATTGAAAGTTGATCGTATATTATGTACCGGGAATTATCGGAAAAATTTGCATCCCATCGGGATCGAACCTCAGACCGCTTCCACCAGAGCGGACGCGTTACCTACTAGACCCCGGAGAGTTTCATTCATGTTCATGACTGTGTCTCTATGAAAGCTATTCAGTTACCGTTGATGCTGAACAATGACATTCATCTCGGTCACTACCAATAAAATGCGATTAACAATGATAGCCATATGCTCACGATCCTACTTGTTATTCCACTGGACTTATTCCATGGACAGCATTGACGCTTAAGGTCCTCACATCATATCTCGCCTAGTATGCCTCATTCCTTACGTAGCAAAAGTGTAGAAATGTAAGGACTATAAAGACTGTCGCTGAAATTTTGACTTCTAGGAAGTACATTTTAGCGTAAAATCAAAAGTTAAGTAGAAGTTACTTAAGTAAAAAAATGAACGTTCCAAAAGATTCCGGAATGAAGCTTTACCGAATCTCACGGCTTTTTTACGGAATATTTCAGAATAGATTTACATTGCATTCTGTTGACGTTTTATTAATTTAATCACGATGATTTTTAGCATCGGCGCAGAGTTACACAAAAAAAAACTAGAAATACATGCGAAAAAAATTTCGAACCCTCGGTCATCAGCTGTCATAGAAAATCCAAAATCAACAATTCAGTTAGTGAAAGGAAACTTGTTAAAAGTGGATGGGTTACGATCGTAGTTCCCTCTAAATTGTTCCATCTTTAAGCGGCAAGAAAGTTATCGAGGGCACTCAGTTTGCAAACTTGCACCCCTGATGTCAAGGAGTTTTAAGTTGCAATATTTCTTTCTTCATCTAAATGAAAAAATGAATGACGTAATACCACTATACATTAGAAATCACAATAAATACATTAGAAAAACCAAAGCTAAAGGCTTCCAAAGTATTCAATAAATGATGGGCACTAGTCGTATGAGTTGTTCGGTGCTTAAGAAAGTATTGCGAGACTGCCTGGCGTCCTTCATAGAGGGAACCCTGATAAAAATGTAAGAAAAGGGTATGAAACAAGAATAAATGAAAGTTAATTAATATGAAGAGGAAAGCAGTGGTGGGGAAATGATTAGTGTCAGGAGAGAAAGGATAAATAAATAGAAAAATAAATGGGAGAAGGAAACAGGGGGAAAGGGAAAACGCGTGTAACAACTGGAAGGGTCAGGGAGGGATTATTATAGGCATCAGAGCCACGCCTATATGTGCAAAGGGTGCATTGCACTCGGGCGGCGGCATCTAGTGAACGGCGGTATCCAATGGGTGGCAACAGAAGCGTAGCCAAAAATGACTATTATTGCAACAACATTATTTGTGGCTTTCTGTGTGATACAAATACTTGTGTATGTGATGTGATACTTATCGACGAAATATACGACGAAAATGTACTCATTGGAGCTATGAACTCATCAAAATAACCTCTATTAACGGTTTTGGGGACGCATTTCATAAAGAAGATATCACCAACACTTCAAGCTCCAGTAATCGGTTATTTTTTCAATATTTCATAGATTATTGGCTAAGAAACTCATAATTTAATTATATTCATAGTTATGAAATACTAAAGGAAGTGGCTATATGGTTTAGTAAAACAATTGGAGGGAAGACAATATTTCTATATAAGTCGTAAATTAAAGAAAGATATCAGAGTTATATTACTGAATTGACATTGGTCGTGCAATTTATGTTAAGCCTCCAATGACAATGAATCCCAAGATCAATTGTATCACGATAAGCTGAATCGAGAATAAAAGACTGACTAATTACGCTGGTCATGGATCAACTGACCATGCGTCCCGTTTTGATGGAAAAAATTGGAAATAGAATATAATGCAAGATATGAAGTTTCACGGAAGGAAATCATTTGTTTGAAGATTTTCATAGTGCTTCTGCACACATTTAAAGTGGATTAAAAGAACATGGAATCAACTCAGCATTTCAATTGGTTTCTAGGAAACGTGCCATTTTTACACGCTTCAGAATTTGATAAATCCCAGTTTGTTATCATGGGAATATGGTACCCTATAATCATGCAGGATTCGCCAAACACGAGGAATAGTATACATTGTATACTATACAGCACTAACCGAAATAAAAATGCAAATCTTGTATTATAAACTATCATATATATTTAAGAATCAAACGTAATGTAGGATAGTTTGATATTGAAACGGACGAAAAAGAGTTATAACAGGCTGTTAATATACATCGTCTCAATGCGCAATGAAATCGGCTGCAAGAATAATCTGCTGTAATATAATTATTAGTGGAAGGTCGTTAAAATATATTTCCAATTCATTATTTATCTGGTTTCTGGGAGTTTATCGGTGTTTCTTAAGCACCACGAAATAATATAAATTTCCGATAATTGTACCGATAAACATGCAATATTCATCTCCGACAACATATTTGGGAAAAATAGCGATCTGATGAAAATAAAGCATCCTCGTTTGAGATAAAGACTAACAGTCCTGTTCTTCGGCAGTTGATACAATTATTTAGAAATACGTTTTATAAACTTCTAATCCTGAGATTAAACAGCACCTTACATTCGGCAGAATGTTAAAATTAGAACAGAACTAGAATTCCCATCACTATGTCAATCTCTACTCACCATGTTCATTACTTGGATTTCACTATCATATGAAATTCTCCAGTCATTTCACCTATAGCTTCCATACAAAGGACGTTTTCTATAAAAACAACCGTACCTCAACAGTAAGATTAAAATTAATTTTGAAACAAATTATAGGACTCCCGCCCAAAGAAGCCTGCTTTCAGAAAACAGACGCTATCGGGCATGGCAAGCCACCTTACGGTGGATATCTGAACAATTATCCGCGCAGTACCCGCAACTTTTTAGAGGTCCGTAATTGTCTTTTTGGAGACGTGAAAGTTGGAGTAATCGGAAATCCGCCAAACTCATATCGAAACCAGTTTTTCCATGATTCTAAGTCGCAGTAAAATTACTGCAGATTATCTTACCTTTTCCGCTTCTAATGACAGGAAATCATCACCCTCTTTTTTTTTTTGAAAATTCTAGTTTTGAACTAGCATTTTCAAAAACCAAAGTCTGATTGATGTAGCCATGTTCACCCTAATAATCCAATCTTCACCAAAATTTTGACTTAATTAGCCTCTAATATAAGAGTTTTCTTCTAGAAAGTCAGTCACGTGATAAACTAATGAGTATTTTTTGTCTAGATGGATTATTTCGTTTTAAGTTGTAGGACATTCAATACCAACAAACCTAATCCCAAAAACGTCATTCTTTAATTGAAAATTCGGTTATTAAGCAGCAAATTGTGATATCCTGCGTTTTAAGCTCTTAGGCAAATCTCTTTCTCATTAGTAGTTAGCATTTCACCTTTAAGTTACCGTGAGTTTTAGTAAAATTCTATTAAATTTAAATATTACATATTTGGTAAACAATTTTCAAGAATTTCTTCTTTATGTAATTTCCTTTCCATTTGATTGAATCTTTCAAGATTTCTCATCAATGATCTGAAATATTTTCCAGCAAAATGTTTAGATTTCATGATCAAGAGAATATCCATACTAATGGACTCTTGTTTTGAGATTGATAAATATTACAATCTGCCTTCATAAACCAATTCCATGCAATAAGTAATAACAGAGAAGTCAGCTCATTAAGTTTCCATAAACCTATAACCTGAACAGTAAATATTTTACATTTCAAGTATTTAAGCCTATATAAAACATTTCTAACTTGAAATTAGGTAAAAAATAAAAGCACCAACATTCCCTTGGCATGAAATAAGACAAAGGAAAATCAAAAGTTTGAGCTTCTTGTACTAATCACAAAATAACTTTACAACTGACATACAACAAAAGAGAAATTCAAATAGCAATTAATTCTCATTATCTCTTATGTAATACCTAATTCTTTTACACACAAAATTCAATACCTTTTAATATGACTTTGTACATAAATAATATTGACCTCAACTTAAACATCATTAATAAAAAATTCCATTTTCTATAATAATTTTACCTTAAGGTTATAACAAACATTTAAAATGATCTTAAATTCAGCATATATAATAAGTCAATAATTTAAGACTGTGTTGTAGTGAGAAAAATGAAAATTTTGCTTTCAAAACATTTTGGACCCCTGAAAGAAAACCGTCTCACTAGTAAACAATCTAGAACCAGAATTTTGGTTTAAGGACCTATAGATCAGCAAATTCTCAATTAAAATTCTGCCGAAAACTGTAATTATAAATAACATAAGGCCTTAATGTTTTATCTTAGCATCAATGGTGAAATCATTCAGGCTTTTTTATAACATTTGCCTGTCTTCTGGGATTGATTCCTACTGGGAGGCAAGTTTTTCCTAAATAAGTCAGGCTATACAAATAATGCCAAATGTGGACCAAGAGCTATCCATAATAAAAATGAGGAAAAAGCAGAAGGTAGAAAAGAAAAGTCTCCATATAATTAAATATCAAAGAGGCTATCATGGTACAATTTAATTGCAAATTATGAATCTTAATAAATGTCATACAAGATTGAGTAAATGCCTTATCTGCAACCCTTATTATCCATGGCTGCGCAAGGAACACCTCCTAGGCAGTCAACCTATTCTTTGTGGTGCAGCTGGTAGTTAATTTTCTTCACCAATACTAAAAGTTATTATTTTTCCTTTTTTTAAGTTCCTGCTCCTTATACAATCCGTACAATGTGTAAGGGCATCATGCACACACACACACACCCACTCAGGAAAGTTCTCTTTTGTTTCAACAGATGTCTTGCGTTGCACAATAACGGACTTCACAAGAAACACTAAGTTCTCTCTATTTTACCTTTTCTTGGCATTATTTAACATTTTTAAAAGCATAACCACTGAGGAACTTTCTGCAAATGCATTCAAATACCATATTCTTCTTAGTCTTTCCTTGACTCGATAAATTCATTGACCTAGCATAAAAATAATGGGCACTTGTTAGTTTCATTTCTTATCAAAAAACCACCAACCACATAAAAATATGAGGCAAAGAAAAAGCATTTCATGGATGAGGCTCAACAAATAAAGAAATAACTCTTAATTAATTACTGAGAGGCGGTTGAAGGTTTTAATAACTGGTTAATAATTAAAGAATCTTAACAGCTATTAATACAAATTTTATAAACTTCTAGTACGATATCAAAATTAAGAATCAACAGAGGTTATTTTTATTTTGAGCATTTGAGTCAAATCTGTATCCAGCAAGCTTTCCTGGAAATCATAAGGGCTTTTTCCCAAAAAAAAATACTGTTCCAAAACAAAAAGGTTATTTTTACCATTTGAAATGAATTCCAGTTAAATATGAAAATAATGTTTACAAATCCATTCTGCGACAACATTCACTGGCTGGAAAATATGTAACACATCCACCAACAACCTTATACTTCTCACACCCATAGGCTCACAGAGCAGCGCCAAACAAGAAGTACCTTTACAATTCTTTGTTCACAATGAAAAATAAATTCCAGAATCAGATTGCACATCAGAAGGAAACAAAATGAAAAAGGGATTAAAACACGGGGAGGGCTCCACACAACGAGCCAATTACAGTTCTATAGCAGAACATACAATTTCCTCTCTCATACTCTTAATTAAAAAAAATACACCCCATCCCCTTTATATGAGTGCTCCTGCCTTTTTTCCCTTGAACCATCAATATTTTCTCCCCTTCTATCACACACTCCCTCCCTTTCTCGCTTCCAGTCACACAGCCACATACAGACATCTTTCAACTCACATACTAGAAAAAGACGCCACTGCAAGCAGCAATTTAAAATTGTGGCATCATATTTTGACTGGTAGGCGTGAATTTCATTTTTCTTTTTATATTGTCCTTCGTTTAAACAGAAAACTTGCCAGAAAAAAATGCAGATATTCTGTCCGTATACACACACAAATTACGGAAGATAATTCACTTTACAAAAATAAAATAGGAAGAGGTTTCATGAGATAACGGGTTGAAACACTGAAATACAAAAGTACAGTTCTACTGTCCCATAGAACCAGAGTTCCCTCAGCAACAGGAGGCCAAAGCAGAACTGTCGGGATATCTTCATTTTCTGAAAAAGAGAATGCTATTATTTGGCAATTAATAGGGATAGTTTTTAACTTAAGTAAGGCTGGTATGGCTGGATCATATTAGACATAAGATTCACTTCCAAGCAACCGGAAAAATGCCACATGAATAAAAATTTTCACGATGTAAGACCAAAATGATTATCAAAAATAGATTATTCAAAAGCTTTTAAAAATTATTATTATATTATTATAAATGACTGAAAATTATCAGGAAATGTCGTAATATTCTGACTAGTTCACAAATTCTATAATTTCATACATAATGCTAAGGCCACAGTACCCTACTAACAAAAAACAGATTGTCAGTTAAAGATTTTTGTGTAACAGTGAGAAATATATACATGATTACACATTAATTTCAGTAAAACCTTGGACAAACAAGTAAGAAATGCAAACTAGGAATCATAATATTGCTTTAACGACTTTTTAGAGCTCTGTAATGTCTTTTCTCTGCTTTTCCATTTGTCTATAATATTAAAAACAGAAAACATCGATCGAAGTCATTGTAAACTTAGCTTAAAAAGATCAAAGGGAAAATAGCTGATCTACCATCTGTATGTAGCTGTATCAGCCTGAATATAATGTTCCCCACCCTGGAAGAATGTTTCCCCCAGTAAGTCACATACATAATTTATTTGAGTACCTACAGGTTAAAACTATGGATATTGCATAAATGCATCTATTTATAATCACTACACTGTAAATTAAATTGGAATTCATGCTATGATGCTAAATTGTGCAAATACAGGAAAAGCGTCTTGAGGAGAAAATTGAAAATAGATGTGTTGTCCAGCCAGAATCATCTTTAATTTATGGGTTTTCTTGTACACTTGATGACTGTAAAAACTTTTATTTTCAGAACCTTGAAACAACTTGGAATATAATGTTTGGGTTAGGGAAATGAGTTCAGGGAAATTTATAATTCAAAAGGAGATAATTAAATGGATTTTTCCTCCGTCTAACTTTCCCTTCAAAATATCTGGGTTTGTGCTATATTCAGGGTTGAATTATATTAGGGCTGAAAAGGTACTTCACCACTGCTTTTAATCTTCATAACCTAATTCTATGCATTATATCATAACAATTCTGTGCAAAGTACACTGATAATACCGTATTTTCTGGTAGATAACCTTCATGTTATCTATACAAAAACTATAGAAAAATGATAAAAATAATAGTGCGTGATATACAACAGAAAATCTCGTTTCATTGAATATCTTGAATATTGAACTCTGAAACAAATGACTAAACAACACATGTCATATATCGTGGAAGTCACGGAGTATATATGTATAATATACTAGTGCAATTTTATTTCAACCAACATATTGTAAATGTTAACGTAATCAAATAATTCCATTAAAAATACAAGAGTAATTATCATAAATATTACAATAGTGAAAAAACATTCTCGTCAACATAATAAAAATATTGAAATGCGCGTTATCAATGCATTTATCACAGAAGAAATTTTTGAAATGTGTGTTATCTATACATTATCACAGTTAAGAGATTTTTAAAATGAGTGTTATCTATACATTATCACAGTGAAATGATTTTTAAAATGTGTGTTATCTAGTAGGTGCGTGTTATTTACCAGAAAATATGGTAATAGTTTCAAATAATGATTGCAAAGGTCATTTCCCGCATGAGGAGCCAAATGGAATTTAATCTGGAATCACTTTCAGCCACTTTTAAATGCATTATCTATGTGACTATTTGGAGGCTCCAATAGAAACTAAAGTGTTTCCAAGAGAATTACAACAGAAATTAAAATCTCCTCCTTCAAATTTTCCAGTGGCAAAAAATCCTAGCCAAGAATGAATAATTCATTAGTCTGCCTAGTCAGCCATCAGTTCTGCCTAACCAAAAGATCATTAGTGTTAAAAGTTAACCAATGTGATTGGGAAACTATGAAAACCCATCCTCTGATCTTCTGTGATTTGCCACACCAGATACAAAGAGTCACTAAACCTATGAATTTAGCCTTTAAAATATCTATTAATTTCTTACACATAAACACTGGGAAATTAATTGTTTGCATTATTAAGTGATGAATACAATCATAGGAAAATTTATTGAATACATAGAACCAAAAAAATTAATGTAGCTCAACTGATTTGCTACTGATCCAATTTGAAAATTAAACATTGAGGCCACCTCAGTAGATCTTTTAAGTTTGTACCTTTCTGTATCTATGGAAACAATGTTGTATGCATATTATTACCTAATATTTATTATACTGCCAATACTTATCATCAATATATCTTTTCTTACAAGAATAAATAAATATTCAAGAGTGTCAAATGCTATTTCATATATCTAACATATATCCAACATTTAGTGACATCCTTAGAGTTGAAGAAGTTAGGGAGAGGGCCAAAACTTTAAAGTCGAATAGGATCCTGCCATACCATAACAATTCTAGAAGTACTAATACAATACTAAAAATACAAGAAGAAATAGAAATGAAATCTTTTATTATCTTATTCAAGTTTATTTTACAATATATAAAATATCCGCTATAAAAGCAAATCTGTAAAATTTAAATGCACATCAATTACTTGCTTGATTATACTTTCTTTAGCTCAAAATTATAGACATCCTCACGAGTCTCACACTTTACAAGAATAACTTGGAAACAATAGTCTTAGAATCATCAACATGAAAATAAATATCACATCACTTACTGCAAGTGAGAGCAGGGACTGCTTCAGGAAATAATGGATTTAAAGCTCCACTTTCAACTTTACAGCAGAACACACTTTCTTCTTTTCACTGGCTCTGGAGGTTCTAACGCTGCTAATATTGCTTCGTCAAAAACATTCTTCAATCCTTTCTGTAATTACAGTTGATTAAGATCATTAAAATTTGAAAATGTTGATAAAAATAAATACACCTAACCCTCAATTTGTATGGCACTTAATTAGTGTGACTTTCGTTCAGTAAAGTCAACGATGTTTTGTTTCGTATGGTGAAAGTTTCTATTTCTGCAGTTTAATTAACTATATGCAAGTAAATACATGATTAATAAATAGTATAGATGGATTAAATGGTTCATTTCATTGTTTAAATGAAAAATAGGGAACTTGCAACTTTAAAACTCTTCCTTGGCATTAGTAGCCTACCAACAGTAATTTTCTTGCCACCCAAAGATGAAATACATCAGAGGGAACAATGGTCAATACCCCAAAAGGTATAAAATCAAGTTGTAGCAAGTAAAGTGTTGTTTCATCCTCTCTTTGTCTTCCAAACTGGAACCCACCCCTTTAACAATTTGTAACAACAGCATAAAAATGATTTATTAAATGCTTCATTTCAAAGAAAACAGTTGCAACAGTGATGGAGATACTCTGATAAGTAGAAAAAACTGTCAATATTAGCAAGTAATAAAGACCGAGAGTAAACTGCTACTTTCACATAGTTAATCATATAAACACGTTCACAATACCTCCATTTCCAATGCAATTAACTCCAATGGTGGAGTGATTCGCAGTGAATGTGTTAAGTGTTGTTAAAAGTGCTTTAACAGCAGAGGTCATTTTGCTCATATGAGCCCCCATCAAGAATGAAACCCAGGACAGCTTCCACCGAAGGCAAACACGGTACCCACTTGGCTATTCTGGAGCCCTCATTAAATGTGAATGTTATTGGGAATAAATTTACCATCTAGCAATTTTTGGTGATAAACTACACCCTTCATTTTTCAGACAAATTCTCTCCATTTGCACTATATTGATTTTATGGCACTTTAATAGAATACACACCACCATAAAAATACAGGGTTAGGTGCACAAGGCAAATTGTGTTATGTTCTTACCTGTGTGAGAGCAGAGCATTCAACATATTTTACGGCTTTAAGTTCCTTAGCCAGCTTTTCTCCCTGTTCAAACGTTATGGGCTTTTGCTTATTTTTTGCTAACTTCTCCACTGTTGCTGCATCTTCACGAAGATCTATCTGAGTACCAACTAATAGAAATGGTGTCTTCTGGCAGTGATGTGTAATTTCAGGTACCCACTGCAAAATGAAAAGAAAGAAAATGTGAAAGGAGATTTCCTAGCTACCGCGAGAGCTTTCTACATGACATAATTGGCTACATCAACAGCAAAATTCACAACTGGTGAAACTCAAACACCCACAAACATAACTTATCTCTAGATTAAACATGGAACTTTAAAGATAATTCAAGGAAAATTAAATACTAAATAGTTTATGAATGGTTTCCTCATAGTACACAACTCTGCAGATATGCTTATTTTATTTTGGAATAAAATATGGGATATAATAATCCAGACTGACAATTCTGTTATGATTTTGTACGTAGTCAGATACAACTAACATAAGGTCTCCCTTTGACAGATTGGGGGCATCAAAGATAGAGGGTCTAATTGATTCTGTTCTTTTTATTTACAGCAAATTATTATTGGTTTGTATATTATAGATTTGTTAATACATATAAATTTGTGTTATTTAGATTATTTGCATAAATAAATCCATCTGTAAATTTGATTTTCTACATTTATAAATTATTCCATTTCTTTAATTAATAATTTCCATAGTCAACATCTCTAAAATCTGTAACTCACTTTTCTAAGGAGCCAAATGAAAGAAAATTGGTGGAGTCGGGGTTAGAGTCAAAAATGACGAACATCCGAGAAGTAAGAGCCTACACAACCCGATTCTCTAGCCCTGATTATAATAATGATATCACTTTCATGAAATATTAATATCTTATAGCCAAAATCTAAACATTACATAATGCCAAATTCCATTCTCTATACTTCAAGAATATTCCCTAATTTGGATTAGATACAAGAGGGCACACTTTATCTCAATCTCGCCGAAAGCCTTTTTCTTCTAATTATTTACCAGAGAAAAATCAATAATGATAATTAATTAATCAAATATCAATTGATCTGATGAATCCTTCTGAGTCTAAATAAAAACAAGGAAAAAGTAAATATACAGATAAACACAACAATTTCAAATATCTCCTAATATCTCACAATGGTTCTAGTTAAATCAAATATATATGACTAAAACCTACATACAATTCAGCAATAAAACAAATTTGGGACAAAAAGTATCAATATAATTCGCTTATGTTTAATGGACAAAAACAAATTTAAACTGCGTACATTTCTCACCCCTAATGAAATGAGGGTTGAAAATCCTCTGAAACAAACTTAGGGTCCAATATATTCCCCAGGACTTAGCTATGAATTAGAAGTAGGGACATTAAAACCTTTAACATGGATTTACAATACGCTTAACTTCCTCTTTGACATCAGCCATGGCAAGTCAAAATACTTCAGACTCCAAAAAAGAAAAGTGCCTAATTTTAATTTTAAACAAAAATTACTGTGAAACTTTCACCTTATAAAAAACTGTAGGTATGTGCAACAAGCATTTACTCTTCAAATTCATTAAAATAGCAAATGAATAAGGATAACATTATATTCACTCCTAATTGCTGATGTTGTGGGAAGAAAGGACAAAAAGTCATCAAAAAGGGAAAGAAACTGCAAGCTACTCTGCAGCAAAGAATCTCATGAATGGACAGCGTAACAAAATTAGAATTTCTATACCCTCCATGCCACTGAACTCTTGACCTATAATTTTTCCCAACAAATGACTACAGATGATATATATAAAATAATACAGCTTAGCAACTTTGTTTTTGGGAGTCTTGCACTTGGATCTGCTAATATATTACAAGGATGTACTTCAAAATGTATCCTGTGTAATGGATTTCTAAACGTTTCTCCCTGCTACAATGAAATTTAACCACCCACTGAGGCCACATCCATAATAAGAGAGCAACGACATTTAAAAGTTGCCATCTTCAGTACATAGTCCACCATTCAAAGCAATCTATATAAAGTTCATCCACAAGTTACACAGCCCTGCTTTTTCTTCCCTGAGTGTGACTGTCAATGGTGATACTTTTAAATATGGATATAAAGCAGTTCTTACGGCCACGTTTCCTTGTCTTCCACAAGAATAAACTGCTCAAGTATTCATCAATTCACGGTCATATCACCTGAATAAATTAGCAATTCCTAAGTCTGATAGTTTCCTATTTTAGAACTGCACGGAGTCAGCTAGTTGAAATTCAACTGCTGCTCTCAATTGCTTTAGCTTTCCCCCTGTTGGAGTTCCTGAATATTAAATCAAAGAATCTCATCATTATTTACTACACTTGAGGATCTACTGTACCAGGTTTTGAGGGAGCAAAAATGCACAAGTAATTTAAGACACCTGATATATGCTGAAGGATTTGCATATCTTTTGAAAAGCTGCAAAATTTCTAAAATAAAAATTTTCACATATTGCAACATTGATAAATGAAGCTGACACATTCAAAGGAATAACAATCATCTTAAGTACTTTAGTACTAAAAATGAAACTACTACAGAGATTTTACAAATTACTAAGGGACCTCGTCAACAAATAAGTAAATTAAGTAACATGTTCACTTCGGTGGAACAGACTGATGGTTCCCAATCAACTTATATCCTATTTAAAGATCCTAGTACCCTAGCATAGCCGTGGAGAATGATTATATGTTTCACTAATGCTCATTAGTCTGAGTTTGCATACATTTACTTTGATTTTGGGAAAACTGGGTTTTTTGGTCACCAATCTATCAATTTCCATCCAAGAGGATAGAAAAAAAATTGCTTACTTTGCATATGTTATAAGTGAACTGCTGCTTAAGTATAATGAAGAACAAACTATTCTGATAAACTGCAAACATCTTGCTTACTCATGATTGAATGCTATGAAACTAGTTAGAAACAGAATTACTGTGATACAAGTATGCTGATTTATTCCTTTCATAAGAGGGAATACTGCCTCACTCCCCTTCTATCCTAGTAGGCTACATTTCCGCTCCAAAGTCCTAATCTTCGGTAAGGTTTTCTAAGGTTAGGAAAATGTAAAATACTGCCATATTTTAAATATCTCCATCAGAGTCAACATAATAATCGAAGACCTTAGTTATACTTATCATAGATAGGGACTCTTGAATAAAGTTTTAAAGGCAGCATTGTATTTATACTATCAGTAAATTATATTGGTCATTCCCATTTGCATATGTCAACAACTTTGGGAGTTAGCAGATTAAGGCTGCTAATACTAGGGCCTAATGATGTGAAGTGAAGGTAAGGCAAATACAGAGAGTTTATCCCCCATTACTACCAAGTTTTACATTGGGTATTCATTTTACAGGTTGAGTCGACCTATAGCCTACAATTCCGAAAGAATGCCAGCAGGTAAATTGCTGTAACAGTGAGTTTAATCCCAGCCATCTGCATGGTAACCAAGCACTTAACCTGCTTTGCCACCGAGACCAAAGTTTCACATTATTATACTAGATAATTTCTGGAATTAATAGAATACAATCCCAATTCTAGAGATTTTCTGAGTCATATAAAACTTCCATGCAGATCATTTTTAATAACCTAATTCAACAAGCCAAACTATTGAAAATAAGAATGAATTTTCTTACCTTTTCTTTCACATTTTCAAATGATGATGGAGATACAACAGAGAAACATACTAAAAATACATCTGTTTGTGGATAGCTTAAAGGCCTAAGTCTGTCGTAATCTTCCTGACCTGGGTAAGAAAAGAGAGAATATATTAGGCTAAGTCCGATACACATTCACTTCTGCCATTAAGCAATCTACAATACTGTCTTCATGTGAGACTACGTACATTTTATTTGAAACAGTTAACCATTTAAAAACATAAACCACTTGCTTGTAGAGTAAAACTTACGATAAACAATACATCATCAAATTTTGATGAATCTAAGCTACTATTACTACAGAAGAGCTGCGCTTTCTTTAACATTGTTAATTTAATATTTCTCCACATCTATACAAAATTATACCCTTAAATTTATACATAGAAGCTCTATCATACTACAAAATTAACGGTGATAAATTAAAAATGTAAATCTTCCTCTTCTAACTCAATAGCATGATATTTTATTGATATCAGTCAAAAAACATTGATATAAAATTCTAAAAGAACAAATCTAAGAGAAAAATTCTGCTTTTATTCAAAACAAGTTACTTAGATGAAGAGAAGTTTGATTCAGAGGTGTATATTTTACACATAGCAACTAAGTGCAGCTGCTAGCCACAGTAAGCAAACTGCAATGCAATGCAGTATCAAATGCAGTTAGAAAACAAACTATGCCAAAGATAGCATAAAAAGGATGTGAAAAGGTTAGAATACAATGCATCTCAGAAGCTTTAGTCTGAAAAATAACCTCAATAAATATTTCATGAGATGTTTCCTCATCTGTACGTTTCACCTTTCAGTACCTTGCAGGTTTTCCTCAATAGAGTATTCTGTGTGAGTGTAAGCCAAATGTTAGAAATGTAACAAGCATTGAATGGACAATAAAATTTGTGGATGCATTATATTACACAGAAATAAAAAACATGAAATATTAAAACAGGCAGATTGGAAATGGAAATTAACTATTCAGCTTATGAATTGTGACCTAAGTAATTGACTCAATAGTAGGCTATGGATATGAGTATCATTATTCTCATTTGATACATTATTTTAATACTGAATTACATTAAAATAAAACCTTTAAGATACATACCTGCTGTATCAAATAACCCAAGTGTGTAAGGTTCTCCTCCTATCATTACAGTAACCGCATAGTTATCAAAAACCTGAAAAAGTTCAAAAAAGGCATAAAAATATTGGCTAAATTTATCTATTGAAGAATGATAGACACTAGTGACTAGTTTTGAAAACATTGTTAGCTATTAATGGTGAAAATTTGGAAACAGTCATTTCAGAATCATCTGGCTGCAATGCTCCATAATCCATACAACAAATTAAGAGAAAAACATTGTGCAGCAAACCAAACAACACAGCAAGAATTTTATTTAAAATTATCCAGAAATAAATTTTCTTCTTTCTTGTCACCAGCATGCAAAGTCAAGTATGGACAAACTACAAGAAAATTTAGTCTAAGAAAGGTTTCAAAGATTAAAAAAAGTGAGAATTGATACTCCCATGACAATTTTAATCAATATAATAATGTCAGCAGAATTACTTTGCTTGGTTACAGTAACAGAGCTTGGTTAGCAACAAATAAGTGACAACAATGATTGAAGAATGGTATACAATTAGGATGGCCGTAAGTACAGGTTTGAGGACATGCCCTGTTTTTTGAGGGGTCCTTAGAAGTCCTTGTTGGTGTTTAAAATTTGACCTCTCATGTCCTAGATTTTCTATAATCAACTCAAATATAAATTCAATTTACATTTCTACTCCATCTATTATTCAAGTGAGCATTACAATATTATTTTATAAAACAAATCAAATTTTAATGTGTTATTCATTTTACCAGAATATATTTCTTTTTATTAGTAATTAATATAAATTTTATTTATTTCATGAAAACGTTTTAAATTTCCTATTTTTGTCCTCTTTTGAAAAAGTGAATGTTCTAGTTTGTTCCTCCAGTGTCCTGGATTCTCAAAAAACTATGGTCACCCTATATACATGAGGGAAATAGAGGATTGCAAAGATCTAACATAGCACTGAAAATAAATGCATAAACAGGATGTTACGGGAAATTCATACAAATGTGAAAGTGAAAATTAATGTACTCACTGTGGGAACATATTCGGATGGGAATTTATTGGTAGTATATGAAATAAGAAGACAGGTCTTTCCTACAGCACCATCCCCCACCACGACACACTTGATGGTCTGCATATTTAAGGTGGGGAGCGTGTAATCCAAATCTTATGGCTAGGTTTCTCAATCCTCTCTCCCCCTAACTTGCTACCTTCAATCCAGAGGATACGCTGATTACTCCTGGATGGATCTGAAAAAGAAAGACCTAATGTTAAAAATACTTTGACAAATTTTTAAGACAACACAATTAAAACAGGCAAATTCCAATTAATTGTATTACATACACAATTATGAACAAACAAACGAAAATAATGAAAGAGAATCATAAATGGTTGATGGTGTACCAAAATCCATTAATCTAACAGTTAACACCAACTTTAGCAACCATGTAAAGAATTGTTTAGTGATGATGCATACAGACCATGGAAGCTTGTTAAAATGTTTCACCAATGTAACTTATGCTGTAACGATATACGGACCACTTGAAATTAGAGACATTTCATTGCATAAAATTCTGCATTCTTCTTATAGCCATCACACAATTTTAGCATTAAGTAAAGATGTCATCATATCTTTTTCCATTCGATTAAAAATTTTCACTCAAACATAGAAAGCAATACGGAGGTGATAATGGGGATTAACAATTGTGCAACTACTCATGAAGCAGTAGCCTCATAAATCAAGACAATCAAAATACTCTAAATCTTGCACAGGTAAATCCGTCGATTTAATTAAATTCAGTTTAATTCTACAACACGATATTTTAGCAGAAAACTGAAACCCACATGAACCCAGTTTCCCGCAGACCGGAATAATGGGAGGCATTTATCAATTAAGATAATTTTTTTCCAAGAACCGAGATTAAGGAGATTCGCATGATAACGATCTTACTGCATTCAGTTCAGCTGTAATTAAATACACAGTTATTAATTCACTAATATGAAAAAATACGTGAATTAATTATGTTCACCACATTAATCACCTAAACAAGACGAATGTTATTTTACTCCAGGCAAGACATTCCCCAGGTTGGATATTGTACCTTAGTCTTTATCGCAGCAATCTTAAGCAAGTATTTTGATACGATGCAACTCGCGGAATCTTTCTGCTGTCAAGACGTGTGATAACGGAAACGGAAACTGCACGTCACGGAACTTCCAAACTTTTAAAGATAACTTAACTTTAACAGTGCGTGACCAATAGAAAAATGTTAACTTTAAAGATGACATCAGCACGCCCAATTTTGCGAAAATAGCGAGTTCCTGAGAAATAAATCGACTGGTTATGAACAATACGGAGTACGTAAAAGACCCAATTTCCGGTACCATTCAGGCTTAAATGAGGAAGTGCATCGATCTCCCCGTGAAATGAATGCTTCTTTTATCTTGATATCTCACTTCCGACGCTAACCATTCAGCTTTCAGCCGGGTTGTTAAAGGAAGAAAAAGTCCAAAAACCCAAGGAAATGCCAACGTATGAACATCACTAAAGAAGGCAGGCGATCACTCATCGGAAGAGACTGGTGAAGAACACAGGATTCCGCATGGGATCACTTTCATGTTCCTTGATTACGCATCGAGATAAGTATCTTTCGCGCTTCAATGAAAGGGCGTGGCTAAGTAGGTTCGTTTAGGGACATTCCATAAGAATTGCTTTTGATTGTTCCTTTAAGTATTCGTCTCTAATTTCCGAATTCAGTGAAACGGCACACATCGCATCGACAAACCAAATACAAAATAAAAAAATTCGGCTAAGTCAGCCATTCACGCAGTGCAATACGCGCACGCTACGTATTTAACGAACGACTGATTTAGAAAAACCACCTTTCTAACGTCGACGGAATTAATTATCCCTTCTCCAGCACGATACGATCTCACTATTCTGGTGTTAATAATTTGGAATTCATACCTCTTTCGTAAGACACAGCGTGACGGCTCTTCCTGTTCTATAGGTGTACCGTTATGGAATGCAAATCTGTTCCATTGAGTCTTCGATTATTACTCACCAAATAAAAACTCACCTAAGCGCGTCTTTCAACAATTAGCGACCGCGTTTTAACACCTTTGAGCTTTTTATAGACAACATTTTATCTATCGAATGTTTCGAAAATAAATTTAACTCGCCATCGCTAGTGCTTTTCATCGTTAACTTTGAAATGGTTATGTCGCAGCAAAAAAACTGCTCAAAAGTCGAGCGATCAAACCTCGATATCAAACAAAGCCACCAGTTGTACCCATTATATATCGGTAGACAGTATGTTAACAAATATTACAATCTGCATCAGTAATCTATACCCAAACACATTGAGCAGAAGCTATAAACAGAAGAATCGATGTTTTCTAGGAGAGAGAATAAAAATGAAAGCATAGAATCAATTGTCACGAAAGGTGAACAGCAAACGTAATATTAAGGGTAACGAATCTTTCTGCGTGATAGCTTCGATATCACGATACCAAAGATAAGGCTTGAGTACCATAACATGAGCTTGCGACAAGATTAAATTTTAAGACTAAACCACGAAATGAATAATGCAGCATTTTCGGAATCGAAGCGATGAAACATCAAATACTTTCTCAACAAGGTATGGGAAGGAATAAGGGCAATATTTTTCGTCAAGCTTTTAACTTAGACACCTTTGAAACCCCTCCTATACCGGTTATTTTCGCATTCCAACCTACGCACTTTCGCTTTAAAACAATGGCGTTGGATCTTCTAGTACCCATACTCCTCCTCCTTTAACGGATTCACGGCTTAAAGGCTAGCTTGCGGAACAACCAATTTCATTGCGCCCTAACAAGGATTGAAAGAATCCGGAAAGTCAATCAAATTAATTGATATTTTCACAAGTTAACATCTCCGCGGCAGAAATAAAGTGGCCTCTTCAACAAAAGTAGACTGTTAACTAGCGTCTAGGATTAAAGCTAATAATCCGGAACAAAAATCATAGTTGCAAGACCAATACGCTTCATTGGGTGTTCTTAATTTGATATAAATACCACGCATTACACGTAATGAATATTACTTGTGATCATTAAGCGAAAGCGCTTGAGCAATGCAAAAAAACTGAACCACAGGTGGTAAACCCACAGAATTCTTTCTAGCTTCATTAGGACCTTCCAGAATAGCTCGAAGCACTTGCGAGGAACAACCAACGCATGATATCACAAACATGCAACGCATTCGTTCCACTCAACCACAATTGTTTCCTGTGTACAAAATAAACTTGACTATGACGCTCCGATATGCGAGAACACTCAACTGCAGAAGCAATTAAATAATTCTTAGCTTCCCAAAACAAATGGACAAAAACTGCATGGTAAGAATTCATCTAAGGGACGGCACTGAGATACTTAAAAATCAATTAACATACTACGGCAAGTCAGTTATAATAAAACCTTGAAGTAACAAGCTGCTTACCTAACAGGAAAAACTATTACAACAAAAATTTAAAACATGCGACAATTGTGCCATCAAACATGTCCTACCAGCTGTTGATTCAGAAACGCCAATATGTTTCTTACATGGACTAACAAAATAAAGTCAAGACGAAAAATATGTAATACTTTTCGAATTTAACATGAAAATATAAAAAATTACCCTATGACATAAATTAATACCAAAAAAGTTTAAAATCACAACAAAACAAAATTTAACCTACGCCGAAAAATTAGTTAGAATCATTAACCCATAACAGAAAACGAGACACGCAAAAATTGAGACTGATGAAATGACAAAGTTTTAAATAGGATAAATGATACTATCATTTCAATCGTACAATTTACTTCAGCCTTACGTTACTTCCAAGAACAACTTGAAAAACATAGTCATGCGTAATAACTTCAGAAAATACTACTACGACTATTAAGTGCTACAGAAAAATAATAATGATGTTATTATATCACTGAGGAATACTAATACGGTGAATAAAATCCGTGAAATATGTAAAATGTAAATTCCCTAACACCAGGAACTTGAGGTTATCAAATGATACTGAGAATAAACGGTGAAAACTTCTGGACGGAAAAAATACATCTACCACAAACTGACAGTTTATATCGTACTACAAAGTTGTTATGGTCCATAATAAAGATAAGTAGACAAATACATAGAAATTCACATGGATAATGAGGATAATGCTACGACACCTGGTAACTTCACAACTGAAGATGCTAATGACCGAAGGGACAAGTGTAGAAACTATTACCAAGTTAACTCTTAGATTACGATGAAAAGAAGACAAAAACTTTTACTAACTTTGATAGCCAGCACATTAAAAATAACTAAATAGAAGTAATGGGTGTGGAGGCCATTTTGATTCCCGTTGATCACGACTTCATCCGGAAACCCGCTTTTTTAAAGTAACAGTTTAAATATAGAACTTCATGCACCGCAATTTTTATATAATACATCTATATGAAAAAACAATCATGCTTACGACAAGAAATCATCAAATAATAGGCTATTCAAATACACTGAAATACAATTACTTACAAAACGAAGGGCGTCAACTCCTACTTACAAATCGTCCTACTATCTCCATCTGGTGGCTGAAGCAAAATTTAGTGACGTACTCACAGTCGATTTAGGAAAAGAACGCACTGAGATATGATAATTTTCTGATATGCATGTCGGACACATGGCGCTACCAGCCTACTATAAACATTTGTGTAAAATAATAACATAAAACCGTATGATGGGAAAGAAATACAATTTAAAGTTAAAATAAAGTGATAAGTACTAAATTTTTCCTAGTAATGAATTTATCTTTGGTAAATATCAAAATATATATATTTTTTATCAACATATTTATATATATGATATTTACATATTTTGAACTAAGCTCTGACCTACCATTTGGTACATATTTTAATCGTATCCCATAAATAGCTTATAGCTCACTTTTTTCCCATTCAACAACCAGAGATCCCTTTTATTACAAAAAAAATTGCACTATATTGTATGACTATAAAAACTTTCCACGGAGAATCCTATTTAAGGTGATATTGCTTCAAAGCAAACAATTAAGAAGCAAAACCTTAGTCGAATTAGCAATCACAAGAAGAATTTTCATGATACTATAATTTATAGTCCCTAAATTTTCTTCCCAAAGTTTTTCATAGCTACAGCAAATTTAAAACCAGTTGTTAAACCGATCTTTGCATGTTTCTTTTGGGCTTTCTGAAATCGTTGATATGGTGATGGCAATTATCTACCATGAAACAAATTAAAGTTGTAAAGACACTTTTTAAGATTCTTTAAATGATCTTCAGTTCTTCTCAATATTGAAATTATAGAACTTCCTTCACTTACGAGATATTACTGAATCCCGCGGAAAAATAATTTAAACAGTTTAAAATTTATTTCATAAGAGTTAGCTAATTTTTCCGTAATTTTATCTAGATTTCGCAAACAAAATTCACTACCTATAATTTTGGCTAAGCTCGTAAAAATTATTTCACCTTAATTCAATCATTAAATAGATAAAGGCAGGGCAGGCAGGTATATAACGTACTCCATCTGTGGAGTACACCATCTACTAGGTTTAGTAGACTCGAACACCACCTAAGAGAATCTGAAGAAAGCTTAGGCGTTTGGCATGAGAGTCTTTGGGTTGTTTCATGTAATTAACCCTGAGATTAAAGTCCACGAATCCATTCAAAATGGCGGAGAGGCGGAAGCTGTTTGACAGGGATTCTAGGGACAGAGAAAGCTTTCATGGATCAGACGGTGGAAAGTTGGCCAGGGATACCAAGTACGATGATCCACCGAATTCTAGGTTGTTTATTGTGTGCGGGAAAACTGTCACAGAGGAGGACTTTCGCGAGTCTTTCGAAAAGTATGGTACTATCGAAGAAATATGGGTAGTAAAAACAAGGACTACTGGAGAACCGAAAGGTTTTGTGTCTTTTTTGTAGCTTAAAATTTTTATAGAAAGTGTATTATACAATCCTAACCTTCAAACTTATTATAATAACATTGGTGTAGGTGTCGCATACATAAAATTTTCGAAGACATCGGAAGCAGCTTTAGCAATGGAAGAAATGAATGGAAGATGTATTGGTTCTCATCCAAGACCTTTAAAGGTTCTTATTGCTCACAGGTATTATGAATGACAAACTGCCTTCTTAAGAAAATAAAATGGCATTTTTATTTACTTATCACTTAACACTTTTAGTCGAGACCAAGGTTCAAGAAGGGATATGAATGAAGAGGAACGTCTCCTACGTTTGTTTGTTGTAGTTCCTAAGAGTATGACAGAGAAGGATGTTCGAGAACAATTTGCGCAATTCGGGGACATTGACTATGTTTCGATTGTTAAGGATCGAGTGACCAAAGAGAGCAAAGGTTTCGCTTACATTAAATACCATAGGTAAGTTTTAAATATAATTTTCAGTTTTTATGAGATTAATGTTATGCCAATGGCTTGCGTTAATACAGCAATATAGTGTATATTCACAATGAAAAAAGTGTATTCATTTGTTGATTTAGTAATGTATTCTGAAGCATTGATCTGAAATAGTATTTAAAGTTTCTTAAACTGTTACTTAATCCATGTCAAACTGATACACAAGTTCACGATTGATAATTAAGGAGTACTTAAGAGAATGTGTCCAGATTCCTCCTTTATCATCTGTAATAAGAAAGCTAGTGCTGTTTCTACATTTATCCGATTGATAATGAATGTCATATTTTAATAATATACATTGTATAAAAATTCAATTCTGAGGTGTATTGATTCCTGTACACTCATGTGTAAACAATTGTCGATGCTGTTATTGTAGTCGAGTACAATGCTCTATTAGAGTAATATTTTGTCTAATGGCCTTATTTCGTAAGATATTTAATAAATAATTATCCTCTAAATTCGTGCGTTAGTTTAAACATTGACATGCAAAGCTTCAAAATCTTCAAGTATGTTACTCTTTAAGTAGATATTTATGATGATGTCGTCGGATAAAAAAATGTAACCATTTCAGTTTTAAGCTCAGATTCATTTAGTTTAAATCGTGCTAACAGACGTAGGATCGTATCGCGGTTTACTTGTATTCCTATTGCCTTTCCAACACGAATAAAGATTGATCTCACTCAGAAATGACATCGTTGTGATCATTGTAAATATGTTGAGATTATAAAGGTTTACGAAAGTCATAATTTTATTATTTCCTCCACAAATGTTATACTTGCATCATCGTAAGGTAATATGATATGTGAATCTGGTTTCATTCACAGCTATAAAAGTCAAATGTTTTTCATTCTGTACGTTATTTTAAATCTAAGTCCGCTCCATACTAATTCTCATCATCAGAAAGTAATATTTTGGTACTACTACCTCAACACCGTTTGGTAATCGTCTTTCTACTCAAGAATTATTCTGCCGAAAAATCGTTTCTCTGCTAATTTGTTGAGCATAATTTTTGTAAGTTAGGCCAATTATTTTCATAAAACCCGTAAAAGAGATCTCCTTCAACTTTATTTATGTTATAAAACGAAACAAATTTAGGGGTACTGCAAGTGTGTGTATTTTTAGTAAAAATTAGTATTCATACAGAAAATAGGTGAATTTAAAGTATGGTTTTGTAGGCCATCACATGCTGCAAAAGCTTTTGAGGGTTGTGACAGATCCTTCAAACCTGTTTTTGCCGAGCCAAAGCCTCAAAAGTCAACAGAAATGGCTGACAGATTTAATGGTCCACTTCCACATCCAAAAGGAGCTTCCCATGATAATCCTTTTCATCATTATGGTGAGAAGATAATTGAGTATGAAGAAGTTATTAGACTTAGCATAACTATCTAGTGCCTACCATGTTTGTAGATGCTTGAAACCTCGTTATTTGCTCTGGAAATGCTCTTTCTAATAAAGAAACTTAACTCTTTTTGCTAAAAAACTTCAGCTTAAAGTGGGCTATGTGTTTTGAATCCAAAGGATGTAATTGGTGGTTGGGATTAAAGATGCTCAACTCTCTAATGATTCTGCGGAGTTGAGGTGAACTGGTACTGGTAAACACCTAGTAAATAGTAATCATAAGAAAATTCGATCTTTACCATTTTTTATTAGGGAGAATTTATTCTTCAAAGTAATTCAGAATTGTCATAAGGTAGTTTAAGGAATTTGAGTTTTTCTCATCCCCATTGTTTTACTACATGAAAGTTGCCTGAAATGATGCATGCCTAATTTCTTCACTGTTGTATAATTTCAAGTGATTAAAAATAGTTATAGTATTTTATTGATGATTCACAGTAATTGTCAAAGCCGGATTCTTGAGTACTTGTTAACATTTTGATTTGCATAACCCTTCTTTGTCCAATGGCTTCTTATACTAAACAAGTCAACTGCTTATGTTATATTTCTGATGGTTTTCTTTTAAGTTAACTATATGCAAAATGATAACTTATTTCCTCAGCTGAAGTAACTTTCACCACTAAACTATCAGTGTCAAAAGTTATTGGTTTTTATATTTACAGATGTTATGACCTCACCACTCACTAGTTTCTGATTTCTTGAAAGCAATGTGATTTTAAAACTTGGATTCAAAGTGTTAGATATTCCATTATAGTCTTTGTTTTTTATACTTGGGTTTATTACCTCTGAAATGCACATTTGTTCTCTTCTCACTAGATGGTCTGCACATTGGAAGTGAAGGTACCTATACTCGTTTAGAGGTCATTGCATCACCACAGCTTAACTGGGACCAATTATGGAGACTGTTTGATCTTATCCCAGGACTTGATTACTGCCACTTGCATGATGATCCAAAAAACCGCATGGTAAGTTTGATAATGAAATAAGTCTTTGGCCAATTCAGGTATCAAATATTAACTCTTTTTCGTACATGCTACTTTAGTATAAATCTAGGATTGCTGGGTTTTTAAAAAATTTTTATTTTTGGATGCAGAATATCTGTGATCTTCCTACTCTCTCTATTTCAACTCAAATTATCGCCCTCAAATAAGGTTTGAAATGGTCAGGTTCCCCCAGAATCTTTCCACCATTTTTTATTCAAACCCAATTTTTGTGATGAGCTTTCTTAATCTTAATCACAAATCACTTATTATCATTATTTGTTTTCTCTTATGGCATGATTAGGTCAAAGTGTCCTCACTTCCATCTACCTTGATATTAGGTTATAATAATATTACACCTCAAACCAAAAGAAATTGAATTCAGTTTAGTTGCATCTAAAAAAAAACAATACATATAAACAAATTGACAATCATAGATGCAAGATAATTAGTACAAACAATAGAAACAAACTAAGAGGCTTGATAAATAAGTAAAAAATAGATGTAGTTACATATAAAAACACTAAGGTTTGGGTTGCGGGGGAAAAATTATTAACTGTAGGTTTACGGAGGAAAGCTCATGATGCTAAAAATGGCCCCATAGGGTGTTGGGTGAAAAATGCAGAGGTAATAGAAATACTATAACTAATCAGGGATGCTGATGAAATTCAACATATTTGTATAATTCAAAGTAATGTTACATCTGCGCATACGTCACTTGTCAGATTACAGCAGGAATAACTGAAAAGGAGGACAGAGTGAAAATAGTCTGGGTGATACAAGAAGTGAATGACTTATTGGTCAAATATGTTTAATTCTTGAACATCATTCAGTATTCTTTTAATAAAGTATGCAATTTCTGAAACACTTTCTGTGTCCTATATATTTGCTTATAATTCCTACTTTGGTGATCTTATGCATGTGAACTCTGCAAGGAATGTTTAATAGTAATGTAATGTTTAATGTAATAGTTTTTCTAAATTATGATTGTAAAATTTCACTATTAATTCTTTATCCGTTATGTTTTCTTAATCTCTTTCCAAAGTACAAGGGACATGCAACTGTTGTCTACAATACTCCACAATCTGCAGCGTATGCAAAGGAAAAGCTACATGGTTTTGAATATCCACCTGGTCAAAGGCTAATTGTTAAACCTGATTATTCAAGACAAAGTGATCTTCCTGGGTATGTATTTTAATTTTATACTTTAGGCTACATTCCTTGGAAAATCATCCTGCTTTTCACACAGACCAATGTTTGTCATATCAAAAGAATAAATTAAAACTGTATCTGAAGGTTCTAATTGGTATGCTTGTTGTTATAGCAGTATATTCTTGTTGAGTAATGATATTGATTGATTAATCATCTAGGTAATACTTGCTGATTTTTCACAAGATTCTTAACTTAATCATCACACATTTTGGATGTGAGTAGTAGCATTAATTACTATGAAGTCCTTCAACAGCTGAGGTAATTTTGCTCCTTTATTTTAAATGTGGGCTTCCATTAGGAATCAAACCTTGCACCTTTTTCACCAAAGGGGTGCACATTACTCACTTGGCTATCTGAAGGCCTAGGATACAAATTCTACATGCAGTATTGTTCAGAGAGTAACCTCAAGATGGATCATTTAATGTTTAAAGTTTCTTTCCTAAGAATATTTATGGGCCTAAAATACTACGTAGTGGGCTGCTTGAGTTGCCTTTAGCAACAATATAACATGTACTTATATGCTTTTCTCTGTAGGAAAGGAAGTCTTTTATCAAATTTATTTCTTTGTTGATACCCACAGCATTTTAAGTTTTTTCATTCGTGATTATGAACATTATCAGAAGCTTAAAATACCACATCAGCTTCATGTATAGTTTCCTTATCATCATGGATATTATAGATAATCATGTAAAATCTTTCTTTAGAAATTATGTTTATTTAATTGGCCATACTTACAGGGCTTTCAGGCATGGAAACTGTGGTATGCATCCGCCATCAACTCCTTTCTCCAGAATACCACCAACGGGTGCTATGCATCCTCCTCCTCCACCTTTACCTGCTGGAGCACAAACCATGGCATCTGGTTCTGAAATGGGATTGGGTAATATCTCCTTGGTACCTCCACATCATCAGCTAACCAGTAATGGTCCTTCATCATCTTTGGGAGGAACACGTGCTGGTAATCTACAGAATGATCTTGCTGCTCTGGTGGAAACTATTGCACAAGCCACGTCTCTCATCCAAGCAGCTGGATTAACAAGTGTCATGAATAAAGCAGGCTTAAACACTGGGGGTCCCCAAGGAGCAGGTAAAAATAAGATGATAGATGTATTGCCTTTTCCATAACATCTCTTCAACAGACAATTTTTCTTCCTTGTTACCCGTGAGTAATGTTGAGGAAGAATGGACTTGAAAAAAGTCTGACAGGACCGGGAATCGAACCCAGGTCTCCCAATTGCCGGTCGGGTGCTCTGTCCCTTGAGCTATCCTGGCAGAACATTTCTCCAAGCCATTCGGGATACTTTGTGGGCAAGGACGTTGCGAGTTTCTGTCCGTTGAGCTATCCCGGCAGAACATTTCTCCAAGCCATTCGGGATACTTTGTGGGCAAGGATGTTGTGAGTTCGTCCGCATGGCGGCATCGTTCGCGGTCTAGCTTCATTGAAGTATTGGCCACACAAAGTGATGGAAAGGAAACCCCCTTCTGGTTGTAAACAAACGAAAATGGGTATGGGTGACTTTGCGCAAGATGGTGCACACCCAGGAAAAATCCCAAGGAAGAATGGACTTGAAAAAAGTCTGACGGGACCGGGATAGCTCAACAGACAGAGCACCCGACCGGCAATTGGGAGACCCGGGTTCGATTCCCGGTCCCATCAGACTTTTTTCAAGTCCATTCTTCCTTGGGATTTTTCCTGGGTGCTACCATCTTGCGCAAAGTCACCCATACCCATTTTTGTTAGTAATGTTGAGGTTTTAAATTTTTGGACCTTGGATTAATAGCATATTAGGTCTTATTAGTCTACAACATACACTTATTCCTAAATTCTGTGACTGAAATTCCATTTGCATATCATATAGGTACGCTAAGTTTTTATTTAAACTTGGTGAAATAAATAGAAGCTATTTATTTTACTTATATTTTCATATTTTGTTTCAGTAATTGAAATTAAATATACTTTTTAATTTCCCTAATAAGCATTTATTAATTCTTGTTTTGAGTTAAAACAGTTTGGAACTTAAAACATTTTAAATTTAATTTAATTTTTTTACCACAATTTCTTCTGTGAAATTAAAGATTACCATATTTCCCCATGTTCCTATACAACACCTTGATTTTGGGTCCCAAATTTTGGTGTAAATGCAAATGCCTATGGAAACCTAACATAATGAGTACAAAACAATGAATGTGAAGACAAGGACAGTGAAAACTACCGAATCTATCTGCAGCAACCTCCATAGAATGTTGGGCTGCATAGACATGCATAGCATTTGTTTGGAAAAATCTTCCACCATTTTATAAGACACACTTGGTAATTGCCCCACTTGGTAAAATCTAGATTAATAAATACTTCATAGAATGGTAGAGAAATAAATTTTTTATCTTTAAGAAGTCTATTTAATTTATATGATAAATTGCATGTTCCTGATTAAATTGTCACCTCCGGTTGGACTTGGAAAATTACAACACCCAGATGACTGTTTTACAGTGTTGTAGTCATTGAAGAACTGTTTGGAATTTCTTTTTATGATATACTTTGTGTTGCTTTACATAAAGAAAAATCAAATTTCAAACCCTGATGTGCATTAAAAGTTAGGTATGATCTGCAAGATGTACAACTTTCCCCCTCACTATTCAGATCATTCTACTGTTCTTTTAATGAGTGAAAAAGTAGAAGTGTTCTTTTGCAGTTGATGCTATACTAAGCAAGGAACCTTGTCTGCTTGCTGCTTTTGGTTCTCCCCCATTGCACTCTCCCTACATCTACTTTCTGCATCATTTGTCAAGAGCCTGATTGAGTTTAGTTTACAAAACCTGAATTAATATAATATTTTTGTGATTTAATCTGATATTTATAGTTTATTTCAATTATTCTTGCCATCATGTTTTTTCATATTTAAAATCTGAAGACATTTGTTGCTTTTCACGTGCTTTGGTGTATAAATTTACAATGGAAATTTTTAACATTTTCCATGATTAGGTGATGCCCATGGAAGTCAACAAAAAATGCTTGGGGAAACTTATGACCCAGCATACTGTTCAGCTAAGCTGCCTCCTCCACAGCCACTTGCCCCCATTGACTCAGAAGTTGCCCTGAGGTAAAACCCTTCAACTTAGTTATAGAAATTCTCGCTAGACAATTTTACTATCTTTAATAAAATATCTCTGCATATGTACATGTGTGAGTGAATGATTTGCACTCTCTACCAGCCATAGAATTTGTACCTATGATGAAGTTACCAACTGAAATGTCTTCATTTGTTTCTGTGTATCTATTCAGGGTTTCATTCAGACAATTCTGAATCAGGTTTATCAGAAGCATTTCTTTTGAAATAGGTACTACCAACTTTTCATGCTTCTAAAATTCTTGCTTCTTAAAATTATGTGAATGCATCTATTTTAATTTGACCAAATTATTATATTACCAGCCACAGTGGCGGAGTGGTTAGCATGTTAGCTTTGCTACCCCAAAGTTTTGGGTTCAAGTCCCGGCTAATCTGATATTTCTGGTTGGGGATTGGTCATGTGTGCTTGTCTATTGTTACTATTCATGGCTCTCCTGTAATTAACTAGTGAATGAATGTTTGTGAAAGCACCGGAAGATTATCTTCCTGCAATTGTGTTTGTTTTCCCAGGCTCTATCAGCAATTAATATGTGCAAGTCTTTGAACCTTCGAATTTGAGCATGCTTCAAGAATTGAGGAAATATTACTTCCGTTGTCTTCATTTTGGTATTCTTCATATTCTTTGGTTTTATCATCAATCTTTTCATGTTCTCTGCCATCTTTTTATTCAAGGAAGTCTGCCTCTTTGTATCATAAATTTCTACTGCTGTTTAAAAATTTTTCCCAGTATTTTTATCATAACTAAAAGGTAGTTTGCTGTCTTACATATTTTACTTATAAATTCTGACAGTATTGCTGTTTATGTTCAAATAAAATTCAATTCAATTTGATTTGAAAGCTGGGAAAATATAAGGGAAAATGAACATGATTTCGTACTTTATGGCTTTGAAATATTTTTAAAAGGTTTCTTTAAATTTGAAGTGAGTTTCCTTTGATTCTTAAATAGGTTATTCATAGTTTGCCAGCCAACACCACCACCAATGTACGCTTTAAAAGATGTATTTGGTCGTTTTGGAAATCTAATAGATGTGTATATTCTCTCATGGAAAAGCTGTGGCTATGCCAAGTATGCCTCAAAGGAGTCTGCAGAAAATGCCATTGCTGTAAGTTTTTGTTCTTTTTCTTTTCAGAAATTACACCACCATGGTTAACTTGCCACTTTCTTAATTTCTCTAAATTGTATTTCAAATTTATGCAAAACTAATGGTAAATGTGGGAAGAAATTCTAGTGTTAGAATGTTAAGTTTTTGTTTCTCCCACAGACACTTCATGGGCAAGAAATCTGTGGATCCCGAATGAAAGTCATGCCTGCTGAACCTAATGAAAAAGCTGATTCCTCAAGAAAAAGGATCAAAGTCTCTAAGGATGATGAGTAAATTATAGGTAAGGTTTTTAAGTAAAAAAACAACTTTTGTTTTCTATGTGTAAAAATTTTTCACTCAAGGACGTGTGATTGCTTTTAGTGTAAATAAAATAAGGGTATTTTTTGTTATATAACTTCAGTGATAAAAGCAATCAATGAAACATTTGACACACATCTACACATCATACTGATTTTTTATCACTTTGAAGCGGTTAATATAGTATTGAAATTAATTTCATTTCACTCGCTGATTACTATGTATGAAACATATTACATCAAATATAAACCAATTTGATCTACTTCACTCTTAGTTTCATATTTCAGTGTTTTAGACTGAAATCTGAGAAAGTATCACAAAAGTCTGTCCTTAATGAACCTCTTTTGTGTAGGTGAAATAAAAACTGCAGCCATCTTTGTCATAAATGTGTGTGGATTTTCCCATTGTGATATCAATTATTGAGTGCACCATTCTTGAATTTTACAAATTATTAATTATCACAGTATGTGAAAGTGGCTTACTTTATAACTTACACAAATGGAATTAAATTTAGCAGAATCCTATAGCAGTAAGTCCATGATTCAAAGTTTTAAAATGTACTCTATTAGTACAAATTGTTGCTGTTGATTGAAAACAACCTCCTGGAGTTTGTTTTGGTAATTGTATCTCTTGTTCAAAGTTTTGCCTGTTATTTTGAAAAGTATTTCACTGAAGCGTCAAGCAAGATTATTTTAATAATCTATTATCATATGGAGTGCTTTCATTTCTTGCAATACTAAGGTTGGGAATAAACAGTTCATAGTTGAAATAAGATGGATTTTAGAAGAATAAAGAAAGATTGTAATTATTAGTATGTTAATGAGAAAAATGCTAGCATGATGGAAGAGCAGATTGATGACGACAGATGAGTTGGGATGAAAACATTTTAGTGGACTGGAGTCAAATCTTCTTTTGCCTTTATATCTTTTGCAGCACATGTGACCACTGTTGAAGGTTCATTGCACTGGGAGCTTTATTTTCTTCTTTGGTTTTTACTTTGTTTAGCCAGTTTATTTTTTATATTTTTTGCTTCTATTAGAGATAGATTTGATATTTTAGTGTGTGAAGTTTTGGATAAAACTACTGTAGTATATATGGGTAACCTAAGCTATCACTCTAGGAACAAATGTCAATGAAATTATAATTGCAACATCAAATAACAAGGAAAAGCAATGAAAGAGTTTTTCCTGAGTATGCAGTCTGGTGTATTGAAAGTTAAGTAATGTAGAAAACTCTATCAGTTCATACAGAAACCCTACAGGTCTTGCACCAACCAATTTATTTATAAAGCAGTAGTCTTAGTAATAACGCTCACCTAAATTGCAGAAAGTAAATCGTATTGACTTAAAAAGGCAGGGAAGGAATTTTTTCTCTTCATTTATGAAGTGGAAAGTTTAATAATGTAGAATAAAGTCTCAAATTACTGCAGATTAATGTCTGTGTGCATGTGTGTGTATGTATGTATATATAACACTCGTGGATGACAGTTTACTGAATGATCTTTGCACATTTTTTGAAGGATTTGAAATCTTTGCTCAGATCATATTCTTCAAGTTTATAGCAAAATATTTAAAATCCAATTACAAGTTTATTATCCTAAAGATTTGCATACCTACATAAGATTTGCATCTTTACTGAACACCTGAAAATTATAGAACCTTCTTCTTGGTAAGATAATTAGTTTTTCTTCTTTCATACCTTTAAAATAACTTCTATTTTCTGTAGGTGACAGATACAAGCAATTTTACCTGTTATCAGAAAGCTGTAACAATTTTAAATTATTTTTATTTCTCTGACAGAAACCATTTTTGCATATTTTCTATTCAGTTCATTTATATGTTTACTGGTGCAATTGTTACGTGTTGAATTGATCATGTTAGAAAAGAGAGGAAAGTCTGTTTTTCACCAGTTCTCTATTCTCCCTGTTTGATACCAGGAAAGCTAGTGGACTTGGGCAATTATTGTCACTTTAAGATATTGGTCCTACATAGTTTTATTTAGATTACCACTTTGGAAAGTAAGGTTTAACTTGCTGTAGAAAGTCTTCACGGGAGACTAACCGGGTCGTTTCTAGGTGTAACACTGACGTTTCGGTCACTGTCACCGTGGCCATCTTCAGGGCGAATGCCGATCTCTCTAAATGCTCTCCTTATATATATCTAACAAAGGGAAGGAGCCGGTAGCTTTCCTTTCACCTGATTTCATCATAATCATCAAATTCAATCAATCAAAATCAAAAAGGTACTGGGAAATTCAGAAAGATTCTGGGAGAGAGTCATCAAAGAATCAATAGAAATTCGGGCAAATAATAATAATTTCAACAAGGACGATGGTTTCCAGCTACCATCCGCCTGGGAACCGATAATAAAAACTATCAGAGAAGAATAACAACAATGGCGAAGAACCACACACAACGGCCAATCACGTGAGCGTAACAAAGGACCAATCAGGTTAAAGGAAAAACTACCGGCTCCTTCCCTTTGTTAGATATATATAAGGAGAGCGTTTAGAGAGATTGGCATTCGCCCTGAAGATGGCCACGGTGACAGTGACCGAAACGTCAGTGTTACACCTAGAAATGACCCGGTTAGTCTCCTGTGAAGACTTTCTACAGCAAACCATTCACCGGGAAAGCACCAAATCCTTCATTAAGGTTTAACTTGCTTTAAGACTCCTTTTCAGTAATATAATTGAGTAATCTCAATCTCCAATGAGCAGTAGATTAAATTGTTTTTTGATAAATTTCAAATCTTACATTATTGAGACGAGTTGAGTATTCCATCACTTCATGTTTTTAGATGCATATTGTATCTGCTTGTTGCCAATACCCGACATTTATAACCAATGTTTTTCCTGCCTCTTGCTTCCATCCATCTATTCTCATGCATTGCTTGCTGTTACCACGACCTTTCCATAATTTATCTAAAAAGCAATCAATGAAATATCCAAGTGGTTTAAAGCACCATTTATAATGGCTTCTTGCTTTATATGATCTTCACCAACACCCATGGTCACTATTCTCCTTGGTTAGTTTTATGAATTTTGAACACTGTGGAAAGATCCTACTGCAATAAGTAAATTAAACTTAGAATGAAATAAAATTTTTGCAGTCATGTTCATGACTTTTGTCAGAAGTTTCCTGGGCTTCTTAGAGTGTAAATAGCATATTTATAAATGAAAGCTGCTCAAAAACTTTTCACATTATGTAAAGAAATAGTTAAATGACCTGATGATTTTGAGATTATTTCTTGGAATTTCATAGCCTGTTGGTAGAAAGAAAAATGGATTGTCTTACTTTAAAAGATTTTATTTAATTTCCTGTTTTTTAAAAACATTCAAAAATTTCATGTAATATCTAAGGAAGTCAGTCCAAAAGGTATATTGCTTACAAAGTCCTACAAATCAAATATGTTTCTTTGCAATTCATACTTTTTATTTGCACTATCCAATGCCTACTGGTTTCATTTTTTGTTTTTTTTTTAGTAATCCGGTGATATTATTTTGCATTTCTTGATTATTTCCTTTTTATAACCATCTTGATGATCATCTCTATTATTTCATCTAGAATATATCAGCTTGTTTTTGCACTAAAAAATTAATCTTTGTAAGATTCCACAATTTTTTTAAAACTCATGGTTTCGATGTAAATTGTCATCATTAGGTTTGGAATCTAGTAAGAAACTTTGTTCTGTTCCAAACCTTGATGATGCCATGCATTGAAGCCAATAGCTTTCAAGTAAATGTGTGATAGTTTATAACATGTAGTTATTTTCGGGAAAATATGTGCAAATTCCACAATAAGAAGGCAAACAATATAGGTTATAGCTGTTTTTTAATGGGTAATCCAAAATGTTGGGTTTTACTTTTCTCACCAGTGGAAATAGATAGATACAGAGATTATCTGAGATACTGTTGTGTATGATGAGATGCAAGACTAAACCAATGAGGATTTTAGTATATTATAAAGAAATTTGGTACTAAGGTAGATTTTATACAAGTTCTCATCCCTTCCACTTTGGTATTACATAATCAACTGAATTCGATTAGCGCATTTTGTATCGTAGTTAGTTTTTCAGTTTGTCACAATGATTAGTAGCTGAATGTAGTCAATAAGGGAAGGCTTTAAAACAATTAATAATTTCAACCTTAGTTGTAGATTTTACTTAAGATTGTGTATGTACTTTCCTGATTATATTGGAAGTAGATTATTTGTTTTATACCAGTTATAATGAAAATTTGCTCATTAACAGGTGAAGATTAACTAATTTCTCTGAAAACTTTGATGTTTGTTGTGTGTTCTAACATCGAAATAGTAGTTGTCTATCATTTTGAATGCAGTCATGTTAGTGAATTTCATTGGTTTAATTAAATATCTATCAGACTGCTAGCTCTTATAATGTGTGTCGTATACAAAGGTACTGACAAAATTGTTGGTTAAGAACTGGAAACATTTATTGGAGTTCTGGAAAATGTGAAGTTAGATGGAAGTACATTTTTCAATATAATTGGTCATTTAACTGAGATTGACCAAACTTCTGCTGGATTTAGACAATATCCTTCTTGGATTTTGCTTTCTTTGTGTAGGGCCTGGAATTGACTTTGTATTTTTTTACCCTGCAGCATGTTGTAGAGGGGCAGTGCTGTAAGATGACATCTTCAACTTCAACAACACCCTGCACAACGACTCCCTTTGAGATTTTGGACATGTGAGACAGTTAAATGGCATATACATAAAGTGAAAGAGTGGAATACATAAATGTTTATCATATGTGTGGACTATTTGACTTGTTAATCCACAGCATGCTAAATGATTGCTGTTGACAATTGTAAATTATAAATTAAATGACAAAATGTATCATCACTTTGGACTCTAAATAATCTGATCGACCTGTTGACCTTAGTGTATTTAGAGCTGTTTTAAATGACACAAGTTGACTATTTTATGAGTTTTGTCCATGGTATTCCTTGTAAATGTAATTTTAGAAAATCGTTTTATAATTCAAATTTTATTTGTTGATTCTCTGTGATTGAAATGTTGTTAAAATTTATTTTAAGATTTTACATGAATATTTATGCTATGGTTTCTCTTGGTGTTGCTTTATGAAGTATTATTTCATAAATTTAATATTAATACATGTTAAATCTTGTATTGTTTTGTAGTTTTCAATACAGAGGACATTCATATGTGTAAAAGAAATATCTTGTTTGAATTATGTCATACCCACATTTTGACAGCAAAATTTCCTATTTCGACACTTTAACTGACCGACTCATCTAAGGACCAGGTAAGACAGGAAAACTTCCCATTATGATAATGGCTGGGGTGGGAAGGGTAGGTGTGCATGTCTTGCCTGGTGGTGGCTTTGTGTATATTATTTTAATCACTGGGACTTAATTCATAAGCTGACTAAATTGACTTAGACAAAAAATGACTAAGAGGTTTCACACTTTAATCCACAGTCATTGTGGTCATAGGGTTTTATTTTCATATTGCTTGATGTGTAGGGGGATAATATCTCAGTAAAACACATTAGCTTTGCATGCTAATCATAGCACACATTTTTCCTTGAAATATCTTATGGTAACATCAAATAATTTTATAGACTGTAGTTTCGCTGTTAAATTTTGACAATTAATCAATTTTTCGATGATTTTTTTCATCAAATTTCACTTTGTTTCTTACTTTTCAGGATGTAGCTAATTGAAAATTGAGGTTGCTGTGATATTACGCACTTTGCTGCGCTCTTCAAGTTTTGTTACTCCTTTCCAATGGTGTAAGTGATGGTCATTATGAATTGATTTTTGAAATTATATTTATATCAGCCATTCTCATTTACTTTGTTCTATTTAGGGACCAAGGTTACCAAGAAGATTTGTCACATAACTGACTCGGATTTGATGTGATCAGAACAAGTTGAAAGAAATTGTTTTGGCTGTTAGAAATGGTTGGTTGTTTTTATTTATTTATTTATGTACTACAATTTAATAAATTATTGAATGATGTTATTAAATTAGTATCTTTTGAATTTATTATCATTTACAACATCTGAGCTTACCTATTAATATCTGCCTCTGGTTTGAAGGAGAGAGAGGTGCTAATGCTTCCAAATTAACGTGGATTTGGATGTTATAAAGGAGATGTAGCCTATTGTTATAATGTTTAAGCTACCTTTGGATAATTTAAATTTGAAATGTAGCTGATTCTGGAATCTCAGTACTGGCATCAGATGTGTGGCCAGCATAGGAAATCAATTGCTGCTTTCTTGATCGTCAGATTTTTCTTTCTTAACTCAAATTTTAACATCAGGATTTGTTTTTCAATGCTGTATTGGTTACCAAATAGCTGCCTCAATAGTTAACTGTCATGACTTTCAGTCATTCAGTCTCATCGTAGATTTTTGCTAAGTGTTGTTTAATAATCTACCGCAATCATTAATTGTTTCTTATCTTATTCATCTCAAATGCAACATAGCTGATCAATATATAGCAGACTTTTTATTTATTAATTATCAACAATTTAATTTTTTGTCCCATCATTTTTGTAAACAATGCTGGTCTTCATCTTCCATCTTTTCAGTTTGAAATGTTCACATAGTTTTCTGATATTCTCGTATTGATGCCCCTTTGATAGGCAAGCTTTGATGTAGGTGCTTCTCTTGCTTACTGCTAGAATCCCTACTCAACATATTACTGCTTATTGGAAGTATTACCAATAGGGGTATGTTAAATGTACAGTTGTCCCTAGCTTCTGCTTCTATCTCAATGATTAATAACTACAAATATTAATCATTTTGTTACCTGTCAAAAATTATTCCTTGCTGTCATTCTGCAGTTCCAAAGTTAAGAATGATTATTTTTACTTGGTGGAGTCTATATTAAATTAATATTTTTGAACAATTATGAAAAGTTGTTGTAAGAACTAATGTTAACCTTCCTGTATCAGATCTCTGATAAAATTTTAACTCCTTAACCAAAATTAATTTCATACTGTTTAACCGCAATGTAGTAGTGTAATGAATTATTATAGGAATTGGTGAATTGGAAAGAATTGTAGACAGCCATCTAAGCTTGATTGAAATCTATGAAGATTATTGTATAAATTATGTCAATTTAGTATACATTATGCTATATATAGTATCTCCATATTATATGCATAGTATCTTGTTGTTCTTTCTTTTAGAATCTTCTGACAATCGGATATCAAGCATGACTACTGTGATAGAATATATTATCTCTTGTACAATAAGGTTGATCTATAGTGAAGGATAAAAAGGAAGCCTTCCCTGCATGGAAAAACTCTTTGTTTTTAACCCAGGTACATGTTCAAGGGAACCATGGTAAATTTTTCTTTAGGAACCCATTTAGAAAGATTATCAGATTGTAAAAAATGAATTCTGATTGTTTTTACTATTTGTTTCATTACCAAACATTTTGAGTAGCATTAAAACTCTAGATATTATGGTGGAATCTTAAGATAGTTCTTTCACTATTGATTTGATGATGATTACCTTTACATAGTCTATTTTTAATCTCAAAAATATATGCATATACCGCAATCTTTTTTATCTACCATCATGTAATCAATATGAAACCTTTTATCACCTAATTTAGATGTATCCCAGCCAGCATTTTCCTCTTAAACTCAAATTCAACTAAAGGAAGACAACAGTATTTTTGTAAATCCACATGTAATCTTAACTCACATTAAACTTTTTACAGAAAGGAAAAATAAGGTACAGATTGACTATTCTTATATTTTTGCATTCAATAGATGAATTTGGAGTAATAATCCTATTAATAACAAGGATGACAGGCAAACATACAGCATTACCTTATATAGTAATTTTATGCATATTCCTCAGCCTCAGCAAACGAATGTTTTTGAAATACTCCTAGATTCCCAAAAGGTTTAGGAATTACTAAAGCAAAATGGTCACAATCCATTCTTACCTCTTTGTAAAAAAGTAATAGTTTTCCTGTATGGTTTGCTTATTATTTAAAATAGCATTTCAGCATGTACAGGCAGTGTCTTAAAACATTTCCAGAATAAATTATCTTTGCATTTATTATTAGACAAGATAAGTGAGCTCATTTCCAAAAATAAGCTACATAAGATTTATTTATAAAACCTACTTATTTTTTTTCATTTTAAAATGATTACAAGGGCTGCAGGATAAGTACTTAGTAAATATAGTTAAAACTTTTTAAGTTCTTTTGTTGAGAACAATCCATGTTTGGAAACATCGTTTAGTATATCATCTTTATTTTAAAAAGATTTTGGTACCAAATTATAATGACTTCATGGTTCATTTATGAATGTGAGTGTACACATGTATTGTTTATTGATAGGATGTCATTTTGGTTGTTAACAATCAGTAAATTGCATATATAGCTGAATTGAAATGAAAGTAGTGCACCTGGCTCATTTTAGAAACATTCAATTGTGAAATTTTAGAAACTGGTTTTCTAAGGAATTAGATGCGGCACTATCCACCCTGAGTGTCTTAAAGGTGATTTATAGCATATGAAGCATTAAATCCTTTGCATCTGACTCATTTTCATCTTCAGTTCTTATAAACACTCATCAGTCCACAGATAGACATGCACCTGTTCACCTCTGTTTGCATTTTGTTTCTATTTAAATTCCTCTTTAAAATTCATCCCAAGGAAACAGTTGCATCACAATAAAGAACATTTTGAACTGTGTCTCTTCTGCGAAGATCTTGCTGTCAGAGCTGCTGTGATTGCGAGGTCAAACACGTCTTTAACCCCTTGCTGTAAAAGTTTAATTTTTGCTATTATTGAGGTAAATTTTCAACTAAATACGAAAGGTAGTTTCAAATTTTCTACTTACCTGTGTTAAAGCTGAACATTCGGAGTATTTATACAGGTGAAGTTCTTTCACAAGATTTTCAGCTGCTTGCTTTGAAACCAGCGATACTGGTTTTGTTCTGAGATCTGATTTGTTTCCTACTAGCAGTATTGGAACGCCGCTAGAGTTTGATCTAAGTTCTGGTATCCACTAAGATTGAAAGAATATAATTTGGTGAGTTATTTGAGAATTTGATGAATTTTGTTTAGGATAAATCCTTTTATTTCATCTGAGCTCAATTTACTATCAATTTGTTCTCAATGTAGAATTTACAAATCACGTTGCACTTGATGTTGCCTGCTTTATGTTTTTTATTTGTCTTTAACTCTATTATATGTTGTTTTGAATTCTCTATGCAGATTTTTGAACAGTTCTGCTCTTAGGTATTCAGCTGTTTAAGATTTTTAATTCATTTATAGCTGGAAGCATTCACAGTTTAATGGGATGAAAAAGTGAAAGGAATCATTCTTCTTCTCAACCAGAAAGGTGCTATTCTGTAAATACATTCCCACTGCATGTATTTGATTCTGTTTGAGCAGTATATCTCTGAAGTCCAAATAATCTTAAAATTATTTAGGAAAATTTGACATTGATATTAATTTCATCTTATGATAATTACATTTGCATCGTCAAGTAATTTTTAGTAACCTTTTCGTTAATCTTCCCTTTTCATCTACTTGTCTTTTAATAGAATAAATGATTCTGAGTGAAATTCATGTTGGTTACGCAGATCTTAAATTAAAAGTTGAATAAAGGTAGATCATATGTTACCTTGAGTCGTATATTTTCAAAAGATACCATAGAATCCACTGCAAAACATGCCAGAAAGACATCAGTGCCAGGGTAACTGAATGGCCTTAGTCGAACATAGTCATCCTCTCCTTTGGGTATAAAAGGAAATTTACAATCAATTTTGATAACTTACTTGTATTATACTTGATAATAAAAATAAAATACCTGCTGTGTCAAAAAGTCCTATCTTGTATGAAAGGCCATCTATAATTATATCAGCTGAGTAATTGTCAAAAATCTAAAATGGGAAAGATTTTATTTTTAAGTATCATAAATTCTTATCTGAATTCCAAGAAAGTAATCTACATTACTTACTGTTGGCACATAATCAGTTGGAAACCTATTTTGAGTATATGAAATAAGGAGGCAGGTTTTGCCCACAGTCCCATCACCAACTACTACACATTTGATAAGGCCTGTTTCACTCTGAAACAAGAAGTGTTACATCACCAAGTTGTTAAACATAAAAATTATGATTACATTTGTAAAACTCTCCTCTATTAGGGCAGTATGTTAATCAATGTCCTTATTTCCTGAAGGGATTATTCTATTATTATAGTGGAAAATTTAGAAACTGAATCGTATTGTAGGCCTTAAATGTGAAGAATGAATTGTTTTAGGAAATGTTCTTTTTAAAATGCTATGTTAATAGAATAAAATTTTTATTACCGATTATGAATTTGCATTGCGATACAGAATAGTCTTTCATAAGTTTCTATCGTTCGGCAGTTCCCTTAAATTATCAGTTATTATTTCATGAAGGCATATTAATTAAAATAAATAGAAAAACTTACCATTTTTCAACTTCGCTTGATTTCATGGCGTTTATGAAGAAAAGACTTGGACATCCGTGAAGTTAGCGCTTAAATACCTTGTGACCTTAACTCCTCTGACTTTATCTTTGAATTACACGGCAACGATAACGACAGTATAAATGACGACTATTTGGAAGACAGATGTCACTTAAATCAATAAAAACTGATAAGGTGCACTATATAGTTCGCACCTCTAGATAGACCGCAGTCGTAGAGCTGTTGAAGTCTCGTGGTAAACTGACAGTTCTTTCCGCTTTTACTGTTGGAGTAGAAACCGTGAATTCTGCGCGGATCCTTAACTCGTTCTTTGAGCCATAAAGGACCGATTTCACTGCGTCTCCGATAAGAGACTGTGAATTAGTAGTAGTAGTATTATTAAAATGTTTCGACAGCTGAAGTCATTTCGCACGCGGGCCTCCACCGGGAATCGAACCCGGGATTGCCTCAAATACCCGCTTGGCTACCCGTCAGTGAATTATTTACATTTAAAATTATTAGTTACTAACTATTAAAGTTAGGAGCTGATCAATTAACAGTTTCGTTTAAGGCCCGATCCTGCTTAATCCAAAAAATACCCCGATCTACAACCTTATTTCCTGCTAAACCTTTACGAGAATTTGGAGTGTAAATATTGAAAACAATCCATATATTCGCTCCACTTCCAGCCGCGTAAAAAAAGGAAAGTAGCATAAAGATTTCAGTTGAAATGTCACTTGTCGGCGGAAATATTTTACAAATACCGGAAACGAAAGGAAGCATACGATTCGGAAATGGGAGCAGGATGCGTTAAAGTTCCCCTCTAGAGGTTTTACACCTAACGGTCTTAGTGAAAGTGATGAAGTCCTTATCCGCGAAGCAAAAAGAAACTATTCGCGGAAGGAAATTGTGAAATTTTTGATGGCCAATTACGGAAGTAACCGGTCGGTCTAGTCTCGGCTAATTTTAATTCGTCATTTATCGTATTTGTAGCCACTTCAAACACGGATTACTGAGACTATGGCCGGCCGTACAAAGTCAGAGCACCATGGCCGTGAACGATCTACATTCATTTGCAATTTTTTAATTATATCATTTCATCTACGGCATATCTAAGTCTGTTAGTTTAATGCTCCACGTAGAGTTTCATTATTACAATGAATCCCTTAATCTATGCACTGCTAAGATCCGCTTCTCTTTTAGCCACAATTGGCAAAGACTGCTGTTATGGTATGGGGCCATATATTTCACAGACATATATATATATATAACTTTATAATTATTCATTATCAATTACTTTTATTTCAGTGATATGCTCTTTCTCTCACAAATAATGTAATTGTCTGAGTGCAAATCAACGTTACATGTTTTGGTCTAGCAGCAGATGCTTTGGCCAGCTACTCAATGAATCAACTCAGGTATGGAGTCATCTCTTAAAATATAGTAGTACCAAGTCTTCCATTTATATTCTATTGCTAGGTCTTTGTACTACTCTCTTTTGAATGTTGCTCAATCAGTTTTTCTAGTGTCCAACGAATGTTGAGAAATTCAAAAGTGATCATTTCTTTTTTCATATGATATTGCTCTAGATGAATCATACTATTAGATTACATTAGTAGTAATTAAAATTCTTCCCCAGAAACCATAAGCTGCAGCTACCTAACCTACGTGCCCCAAGCAATTTTGGTATACTTAAAGAAGAAAAAATATAGGGAACATTGGTCTTACCTAGTTATAATATTTAGATGTGATTGGATTCTCCCACTTAATATTTCAAGTAATTTTCCACTCTGTTTTATACATTCAAGTAGATTTTCCTTCGCATTACATTAGCATGGAGTAACTTTTGCTACTTAGGAGAATCAGTTAACTAGGCAATATAAATGTCTCTTTTAATATATGGATACTTTGAAAATGTTTTTATTTTACCATTAAAATTTTTGTTTTAGTTTGAGAATGATGCCGAGTTATAAGTGATCAATATAATACTTATTCAAGACTCAATCATTTTTATTGAAATAGAAATACAAAATAGAAGAATTCTTTTCATACACTATAGCAAATTCACCTCTCAACTTCCATGTTTAAAACATTGTGCAAAACATGATTGAACAAGAAGTATCAATATTAATATTTTAATTAATTAAAATTATCTGTAAAAAATTTTTCAGGGATGGCTCACCTGGCCATTACATAGTTACTGATATAAGATATGACTTCATATACGAAAGATATGGTATATGTACACAAAAATACAAAATGCAACTTTTTCTTCTAAAATATTAATACCTGCCACATACCTTTGGTAGGCATGGCATGAAAGGCATGTGGCAGGAGAATCACTTTAAACGGCAGGACAGTAAAATTCAAAATAATAAAAGTGACTAAAATTTTTAGAGGTGCAAGTTCATTAGCACCTATCCTTAGCCTGTAATATGCTTAGTAAAATATGCCTTACAGACAATCTCAATAAAAGTAAACATTCATTCAACAAAACAGAAATAACAGTGAATATACTGTTTAGAGTTTAATATTTTCTTAGCATCTATCAATAGGCTTTAATGATAGATATACATATAAAAATATCGTAAAAATATATATCCCATTTCAATTGACTTGTTCATCACAACCGCAAGGAACTTAGAATTAGTTTGATGTGCTGATTTTCTTTGTCATTAAGATAGTGGACTTATGAAGCCCTTGAATAACTGGCAATGGTTCTCCAAGAAAGGAAAGTTCCTCATTCTTGACTTCAGACAATTCATCCATACCCACTTTACGCCCTATTTTCTGAGTGAATATTGAAGTCATCAGGGCAACTACAAGAGGTATACCTCTTATTTTCGCTGCCTCAAATGCACCCCACATCAGTAGCACACCAACACCTCTTTTCCGAAACTCAGGGCGGGTAGCCAAGAACATCACCTCCAATGCACACTTGACCTTGTAGTGTTCAATAACATCAAAGCGAGAATCCACCTAAAGGAATCACAAAAGTAAGCAGTGATCAGAAATTTAGATATTCAAAGTGCTGTGTAATTTTTTAAATCCAGTGCATTTCTATTTCCTAACATTCTGTAATTACTAAACTAACCAAAATAATTGTTGACTCAAAATAGATAAATAAAACTGCATTTCTCATTCTCTTTGTTGGCTCCTCATATACTCAGCCAACCCTGTTTTAACTCTGTATGGATAAGTGGTATATGAGTAAAAGGGGAGTGGGAGAAACCTGAGGATGAGTGGAGGTGTTGATTTCTTAGAATACCAGTGGATGAAGTAGTATCTTCCACTAGCAATTTAGATTGCCTCTTAGAAGCTACCACAGAAGAACAACTTAACCCTGTTTTCAATAAAGTTGGTAGGTAAAGCAGGAAGTGGCTCTAACTTGGTAGCACCCAAGGCCATTTTGGTGTGCATCCAGTACACCATCCTGCTTTGCATTGCTGTCTTTCCTAACCATTGTTTCATCATTCATCCATTCTTTCAGGAGCTCTCAAATTGTCAACTTAATCATCGGGACTTTTTCCTAGTTTACAACTGCAAACTGAATATCCCTTTTCCACGGTGCTCTTATCCACACCAGTATAACTGATCTGCCATGACAGCTTTATAGAGAAGTATTCATCCCATGAGTGCAGTATATAGGTTGGACCTCTAATGATGGTATACTTTTCCATCTCTTTTTATCCTAAGGATTTTTCAGGTACACGAATTTATGTGCCAATTTTTGCATTTCCAAAGGAGGAAAAACAAGAGGGAAGCTGGTAAAATGTGTAATCACTAACAAATAAAAAGAAGAGCACCTATAACTATGATGAGCAAGAAGAGTTCCTAAGATTGAATGGAGAGGATACACATTATGTAAGATGTTATGCAAAGGCATTGTAGTATACTGTTTGGTAAATAACGAGCCAATATTCAAGAAAAAGAAATAGGAACTGTTGAAGATAAAGTGCCTGAAAGATATATGAATAAAAAAAGGAAAGAATGGATGAGGTATTTTGAGTGCAAAAACTCCCCAAAGACCAATATGGGTTTTCAAAAAATCAAGGTTGTGGGAGGTAACTTGTAATTGTTTAAATATTTACAGTAACTCATGCCACTGGTCAGTCAGAGGGGATATAATAATAATATTATTTATTTATTACGGGTCTTAAGACCCAATTACCCATTACATAAAATGTTATATATGATAACACAAGAAATAATGTATATAAGAAATTTAAAGGGAAAAAAATATATATATGAAAATATAAATCTGATTCCATCTTTATTACATTTGTGGTAGAAGTTTGCTGATAACTAGAATGTAGGCAATTTTGCATATACTCCCTCAGAACTCTCCCCCCCCCCAGAGATAAATCCTGCATTACAAATGATAAAATAACTCTTATGACAAGACAGAGTGAACGGAGCCCTTAATTTTAGGATTCTTCAAAAAGAAATAGGTTAGCTTACAGTGAGACTTACATGTTGCTCAATAAAGTACGAATGAAACAGCAATTAATCAGGAAAATTATGCTAGAATGAAAAATAAAGTGTAGATTCGCGATATGTAAGATATAATATATTCGACCGATCTGGAAAATACATTTTGTCAGCTCTAGCCTTTAAATAAATATAAGGAAATTTAAATTCCCTACTATTAGGATTACTGTTTGCAAAACCAAGTTCGCAATTATTTACATGGATTTATATTCTTAACATAAAAAGTTACTGACAGCGATCCACCAGCATATCTTACCTCTATCATACTATCTATCAGCGCGATTGCTGATATACTTTTGCAATGACTGTCACGAAATGACTCGAAAAATCCCTTCTCGCCGTCACCCAATGCTCGCTGAATTTTATTGAACGCAGCTCCTGCAACTTTTCCTGTTCTTTTATCAATCGCAACCAAAGATATTCCGTCTTTGGCTGTTTCCAAGGTTAGCGCTTCCAATTCTTTCACACCTTGCACACCAGACAACTAAAAGAAGGAATATTTACAGTAGTTTCAGATTTACAGACTTAGAATCGGTTTTGAAAGGAGAGTATGAATTACTCGCACCTGTGCTGGATCGGCAGGAAACTTCACATCTGATGCTGACAAATCTTCTCCGAGTCTTACCCCTTTACATATGCTTTCATCCGGATAAAATCCTTCCCTCATTATCGAGAGAGCCTCTTTCAAGTATTCAATCGAGTCAATTAATTCGACCGTAAAATCGTCATTTTCAAAAATTGTTTTTGCGGGTTTTGTACTCCCAACTGCTTGAGTAGCACAGGTTACTACTTCTGACAAAATACTTTCTGGGACCATTTCTGTGAAACAAAACATATAGTATTGAACGCTTGCAATATTATTATTCGCATTTATCCCAAACACATAAGTAAAAATGTACAAAAATTCCGAGTACCTATTTCTTCTTAAGTTTTGAAAACCAAGCCTTAATTGTCAGAATATCAGATATTATTCTGCGCAAGTAGTCGGTGACCGCTATTTCCTATTATCCAAGTAGGTGACTACGGCGGTTACCCGGTTACGTGACGTGACGTAAATTAACACCCGAAGATGTAGAGCTGGAAGCTATTGGCTATTATCTGGGAGCTATTTAGAGATTCTATGGAAATATGTAAATAAATAATCATTCCGAAAAATGGATCCGTGAAAATTTATTCATGGTGATACTTGGACGAAGCTAATATCTTTCATTTTTCCCGATTATAATTCAATGATCACGAACGATAAGATAATTTTTTCATTGAACATTAAGCATCTGATAACCAGAATTAATAAAATCTAAATTACATAGAAAGACTGTATCGCAAAAAATACCTCAATCTTCCCAAATTATCGTTTCATTGAGACTTGAAAATCGTATCGCTGAAACCGCTGAAACTACCATCTAGTGGAGAGATATGGTGATACAAACAAAAATATTATTCGGTGCAAGCTGATGTGAATGTGAAGCTCAAGATTTCAAAATTGGCTGTATGATACTGTATAATACTATACCGTGGTATCTCAAAAGTAAAAATGGGTGTACCGAAGTTTTTTCGATGGCTAGCCGAGCGATATCCAAGTTTATGCGAACTTGTCCGAGAATATCAGGTATTATAAATCTATGTGATGATGTTGGAGTCTTTAGCATTAGAAAAGAAATTGTATCCGTGAATTAAAAAATTATTTATACACTCTAAACCGTCTTAAATTCTGAGGATAAATCTCTCATTTTCATTTTCAGATTCCAGAATTCGACAATCTCTACTTGGATATGAATGGGATTATTCATATTTGTTCTCATCCTAATGATTTTGATCCACAGTTCAGGATAACTGAAGAACAGATATTTAGAGACATTTTTCATTATCTAGAGGTACGTCTACTAATTTTTTGAATGTGCTCTGTGCTAATATATAGAAATGAATAATTGAGTTTTCATTTGCAGATTATATTCAGATTGATTCAACCCAGAAAATTGTTCTTCATGGCCGTCGACGGTGTTGCACCAAGAGCAAAGTTAAATCAGCAAAGGGGTAGAAGGTAGGTAGATTTAATACTTTCGGGACCCAAAAGATAAGTTTTAACTTATTTCTTATCTATTATTGGGTTATTCCTTGGAGTTTTGTTTTCAACTGCCAATTAAGTAGCACTGATGTGTTTATTCAGCCGCCTTATCCAAATGGTAGAAATAATGCTTATTTGTTACTGGTTAAATACTGGTATCCTAGCATAATTTATAAACATTGTTTTTCTGGTATTTCAAATTCAAGTAAGGATTAGATTTGTTTATAATATAAACATTTTTGGAATTCCCCATTGACTTCCCCATCAAGTCTAAACCCTAGAATTAATTTGAAAACTTTTTGAGTAAGGCACACATCGTATGAAATCTTAATTTATCAGAAATATATTCATATTACCTTTCATTGTCCTGCGGCAAGCATTTTCATTGTGCATTACAATCGTACATTTTCTTTTAATTAGACTTCCATAAATAAATTATCCAAGTTTATGAGCCTGTTTTAACCTAACTCAAAATTTTCTTTCCTTTATCGAAGATCATTTCTTTTTTTTTCTCTTTCTATTTAAGAAAATATTTCTCACGATAATAAGCTTCTAATATTATTGAGAAAGCTGTCATTGAATTTCATTCTTTAAAATAATAAAGCAAGGAAAAATCTTTCATGAATGTCCTTATGAAATGATTCAGTTTAGTCTACTTAGAAAGAAAACCTTATTTTCATAACTGAACAATTTTCATTTCCCTTATAACATTTCAGGTTTCGCTCTGCTAAGGAAGCCGCCGACTTGGAAAAGAAGGCAAGAGATTCAGGTCTTCAAATACCTGAAGAGGAGCGCTTTGACTCTAATTGTATTACACCAGGAACAGCATTCATGGAGAGGCTACATCATCAGCTGAGATACTTTGTTGCTGATAAGATGTCCAATGATAAACTGTGGAAGAATGTGAAAGTGATATTATCTGGTCATGAGGTATATGCAGCATTGAAACATTAGTAGAACTTATAAATAAAAATAAAGTGTAGATTCGCGATATGTAAGATATAATATATTCGACCGATCTGGAAAATACATTTTGTCAGCTCTAGCCTTTAAATAAATATAAGGAAATTTAAATTCCCTACTATTAGGATTACTGTTTGCAAAACCAAGTTCGCAATTATTTACATGGATTTATATTCTTAACATAAAAAGTTACTGACAGCGATCCACCAGCATATCTTACCTCTANAATTCATTGCTAAAGCATAAATCCTGTTATAGTTATTATTTACAACAGTTTTTATTTTCAAAATTTTATGGAATGGTTATTTGCAGCATGGCTATTTTGTCATCTAGTGGAAAACTATCTATGAGGTTTCATGTACAATTAGTGTTATTTTTTTGAATTGGATTAAATTCATCATTTCATGTTATATGAACAAGCCTTTTATTGTTACAACTTTTGAAAATATTGAAAATTTTTTTAATAAAGCATGCATCGTATGAAATCTTAATTTATCAAAATTAAGTTGTTAAATTTGGTCACCATTATGATTTAATTGTTTCAAAATCTTAAATTTAGGTTGAAAATGTTGTTTTTGAAAATTACATTTGGAAAACGTTGCCTTTTATGCAGAGGTTTTAACTATTCATCACCTTTTCTCCTAATAATACTTTTCTATGCTTAAACCTCAGACCTCTGATCATTTTTAACTGATGGGAAAGTAGAAATTAAATATTCCATTATAAATCAATTCATTCTTTGCAAATTATATTTTATCTGATTTATTTGACGTTAAAAGGAATCAAGCGGATGAATTCCTACTTGTTAATTTTGCGGTAAGAGCTCATTATAGAAAATTACAAAGTAATGTATTTTTGTTTTTCAGACTCCAGGTGAAGGTGAACACAAAATAATGGACTACATTAGGTACATGAAATCACAGCCAGATTATGACAACAATACCAGGCACTGCCTGTACGGCTTGGATGCAGATCTCCTTATGCTTGGTCTTTGTACGCATGAGCCACACTTTTCTCTCCTCAGGGAGGAGGTAAGTAATTTTCTCAGGGAATTTCTTAATGGCTGGATAGTGGACACCCTGTATTTTGTAAACACTTTATTTTTTGTTAAAAATGGAGACAAGGTTTTATTTTACACTAAAGTAATTTTCTTGTGTATTATCATACTTTTCTTCATCTCCTTTTAAATCATTTTATGTAAGTTCTGCGATAGATTAGTCTTCTTCTTGTGCCTGTGTTGTGGAAATTGTCTTAGTTTTTCTTCTTTATCAGTGTCACTGATTGTCGTAATTTAATCTCAGTTTTGCAGTGATGGTTGAAATTGTTGTATCGATTAAAAAATTATTATTTTTTGCAGGTCAAGTTTTCCAAAAAAAGCAAAAGAACTTCTACACCTGAAGGTACAAAATTTTACCTCCTTCACCTTTCATTGCTGAGGGATTACTTGGACTGGGAATTTCACAGCCTGAAAGATAAACTGCCTTTTGGATATGACATTGAAAAAATAATAGATGATTGGGTATATTGAGTTATTCTTGCTATTTACTTCTTTTTTGATGTTGAACTCTTTCATCTGATTTACTCTCTCATAATCATATTTACAAATATATGTTAATTAAAGGTATTGATGGGCTTCCTTGTTGGAAATGACTTCATCCCTCATCTCCCAGGTCTGCATATTGCAAATGGTGCTCTTCCTATTCTACATAAGGCATACATGGATATTTTACCATCATTAGGAGGTAAGAGCTCATTATCATTCCTAAATCTTCTTTTGAATTTTCCTATACCATATTATCATCATCATGACCACCTTGTTCTGTAATTGATGGATGGAATACATATGGTATAAGATAAATTAATATTATAGTATATTATATGTAATGTGTATGGTTGATATGATTGGGTGTAAATTGGCTTGGTGTAGCCACTGTGGTAGTGAAACCGGCATCCAATAATTATTTATAAAATAAATGTAAAGTCTTATCATTCCTGTGCTAAATCTTCAATGATCCTTTTTGGTTAGGGTACATCAATGAGGCAGGATTCCTTAACCTGAGTAGGTTTCAACAGTACATGGAGAAATTAGCTGCCCTTGATATCCGCCAGTTCAAAGATGAGTATGCAGAGCTCAAGTATTTTGAAGGAAAAACCAACAGGAAGATGGGGTCCAGTAAAGAGAGACCCAAGGCAAGTAATCAATTATTACATTAAATTAGATTTTCTTTAATAATTCATAGATGTCTTCTCATATTTTTCAAGTACTTTCCATTTTCAGAGGTATCTGGTATCTTCTGCCATTTCTTAATTTAAATAGTCTAATTCCTTAGAATAAGTTCATTTTTTAATTAATTATGAGTATAAGTTACATAAAAATATTCCCTTATTCAAGTGACATTTTGTATCAGATCAATGTGATGGTTTTTTTTTATTGCAAGTAAAAGATGTATTCTATATGCCTACTATCTGGCTTTGCAAATCAGCATTCACACTCCAGACTTGGATCAAAAATAAATTTTGATTCATGTTTTAAAATATTAAAATAAACTATACTGTAATTTATTCTCTCCCTCAGGTGGCATTTGAAGTAATACCAGATATGTAACAGTTTGGTGAAGTCTCATATTGCTCGTGTATAATTTACATAATATACGTATGTGTATATTTTATGTATACGTACATACGTGTTATATTTTATGACAAATTTTGTAACTCAATTCATCCCAGTTCAAATTTGGTTACGTGAAAAGATTTTATCCCAGTTTTCCATTGTATCTTATTGTTTTTTCAGTTTGTATATCAGTGTAATGCCAATGCCTAAT
>KZ308211.1:152800-243909 GCA_000376725.2 Ladona fulva | reverse complement strand
TAGGCCCACAAGTTTGATGCATAAAATTATTTAAAATAAATAATATATATAGATGATCATTATTTTTAGTACTTGAGAAAGTGATAACATTTTTTCTATTTCAGCTTTTTGAATTCTCTGATGCAGAAGATGGGGAGCCATTGGAGCCAGATCCCATGCCATCTAATCCATTATTAAAGGAGATGATTGAATACACTGACGCTGTATGTATTAGGAGTTGTACCTGAGCATTCACATACCACTTTTTAAGTGACAGCTACTTGTTTTTCAGTTCCCTATATTTTAGAATATTATAACAATATATAAAAGAGCTGGTATAGATTACATAGACTTCTTTTTGATACAACTCATTTTTAATTTTGTAGTGGGATTAAATTTTTAATTTATTTTCATTTAATACTTGCTATGGACCTTGAGCCTTTAGAGAACCCAAGAATATTCTTTTAAATCTTTAGAAATATATTTGCTGAAATTCGTACTTTCCTGCAGAATCATGGCTGGGGGTATGAGGCTCACTAGATTCACACTGTAGACCCCAATATTTAATTTAGTTTAAAATGATAGGTAGTATTCTAAAATAGACAATGCAAGAAGATCTACATCTATATAAATACCTTGCAAGCTGCTTTTTGGCATGTGACGGAGGGTGTAAACACCAAGTATTCAAATTACCTCTTTAGCTTATTGTTGTTGTGTATCATTCATGAAAATAATGAATCAAATTAATTGTTTAAAGTAAAGTTTAAATTCATTGATATGAATCAGGAAATGTAGAGGTCCTATTACGCTGCCTTGAGGTATGCATGAGGTAACTTTGACTTTTTCTGAGCTGATGTCATCAAATACTACTTGTTACTCTCTCATAGAGGAAATCATTGATCTAGTCAACTACTTCCTTATTCACTCCTGCTAATTTAAATTTGTAAACTAATTTATAGTGAGGGACTCAGTTAAAAACCTTCTTGAAATCATGGAAAATATCCTCTCGTAGTTGGAAATGGAAGAAATGTAAGGTTTCACATCAGTTAATTATTCTTGTTTATCGTTCAGATAATTATAAGGTAGTATGTAGGAAACATTGCAAAGTTTTCTCTTTCTTATTACCTACTATGATGTTTATGGCTTAGTCTACTGTTTTCATAAAAAAGGATATTCTTTGTAAATTTTAAAATAACTCCTCCAAGTTGTGTAGGGATGCTTTACAATAACATTCATCGTGGTCATTTCTCATTGAGTGGTATTCTTAAGATTATACTGCTCCTATGTGGACTTGGTCACCAATAGCATTCTCATTTATTGAGGATAAAATTAACAAACTACTTCATTCCTATCTTGCCTGTTATGCCTCATCCTGTATAGAAAATATTATGGCAAGTAATGGTAAAGGTATTGTGGATCCGTCCAGCCTTTGAACTCGCCATTAGTTATCATTGATTAACATAAGCCCCCTTGGTGATTTATTTTTTCCTAAAAATAAAAATTAGAGGGAAATTTTGTTGGAAGTCATTCTGTTTAATCCTTTCCATTTTCTTCATGTAGCAATTGCAAGAGTTATCCCTGTCAAACCACAACAATGAGGAAAATTTGGAAGAACTTTTTGGTGGAATTGAAGATGATTTCTCTGAAGAGGAGGAAGACGATGATGATGATGAAGATGAGCCACCAAATGCTGAAATGTATCAAGAGTTCTATCAGAAAAAGAGGGATTACTATACAAACAAACTGGAGTTTGAAAAAGTTACTCCGTGAGTTTTATATCTTGAAATTGACATATTCTGTATAGTTAGCATGTTCATAAAAGCCAAGTTACAGGAGTATGAATATTACATAGAAGGCTGTCATCATAATTTATTTAATTATCATTTGGTTTTCAGGGTGAGAATGAACATATAATCTAAACAAAATAATTACTCATGGCTTATTTGATTGTGTAAATATACGTTAGTATTATTTCATGTTGTAAGTGTTAGAACTAAAGCTTTCAGTATTTCAAGTATATAAAGCAATTTGCTTAGGGAACTAATATTTCTTTTTGATGTGAAACTTTCTTACAAAATTGGAATATTCGAAAAAGTTTTGTGCAGCTAGTGTAGAATATATTGATATGTATAAATATGATAGTTCCTTTTTATGCTTTGAAACTTTTCTATTTACAGCTTATAATTCTCAATTTATCACTTTAGGGAAGTTCTTAGGTCACAAGCAGAAGGATATGTCCGGGCAATACAGTGGAACCTAAACTATTACTACAATGGTGTTTGCTCCTGGTCATGGTTCTACCCACACCACTATGCTCCATACATCTCAGACATAAAAAACTTTTGTAATCTTGAGATCAAGTTTGAATTAGGTGAACCTTTCTTGCCATTTCAGCAGCTACTTGCTGTTATGCCTTCATTAAGGTTAGTCACAAAATAAGTATTTGCTAAGTATTTAAAAATAGTATATGCTATTCCTTTATTTAGTTATATGAGTAATACTAGACTTTAGTTATATGAGTATACTGTAATACTCAGAATTATGATTTTATGAAAGTTTACTTAACTTGTATTACAATTTCAGCAAAAATTTACTGCCAAAAGCATTCCATTCTCTGATGGTTGATGGGAACTCTCCGATCATAGATTACTACCCATCAACTTTCCAGACTGATTTAAATGGCAAACGGCAGGAGTGGGAAGCTGTGGTTCTCATTCCTTTTATTGATGAAGTAAGTAAATTTTCCAATTCAAATAACCTTTACTCTAATTAAGTAATTAATTTTTAATATAACTTTGATCAAAGTTTAATTTATTTTGAGAAGTTAGTTTGACACTAATGGTGTAAAGTTCATTAGAATGATATTTAATTGAAGGCCTCTGGATAGCCATGTGGGTAATGCTTTGGTGGTTTGGCTTTGGTTAAAGCAGTCCCAGGTTTGATTTTCAGTTGGAACTTAAGTGTGAAATGACCTTAGCTGTTGCGATACTTTACAAAATTACTACTACTACAAAATTTAATTGATATCATTTTTAGACAATAGAGCTGCTTTTTTACCTTACTTTAGTTTAAGATTGTAATCAACACTTTCATGCATTTTTAAGGAAGGTTATTTTATTGGTAATAGTAATTGGTAGTTTTGTTGGTAGTTGGTAATTGTTGATAGGATTCTTCTTGAAATGTGGTAGGCTAAAAGCCAAGAAAGGTGATTAATGATGGGATATTTTGATATTTACTAGATGGAATTATCTCTCTCAATATTTTTCTTCTTTACTGTTTGTATTTTTGTTTCTTCCATGATGAATCAGTGAATTATTGTTATGCAGTATCTTCTTATCCTGAGGTTTGCAGGTGGTTTAATTTGGTTATCAAAATTTTTGATATATTTTGCTTAGAAATAAATAATGCATTGATTAAAAAATAATATTTAATTGTATATATTTATATACATTGTTTAATTTAAGCAATTGAATAATTTTAGTTTGAGATTTTGAAGCAGTAAAATATATTTTTTAAATATTTATATTTTGATAAATATGGATAAACTTTAGATAAATATTTGGTTTTTTTTATCTTCCATAGTCAAATGAATATGTCTTTTCTTTACAGGAGCGATTGCTTAAAGCTATGGAACCACTTCAAGAAGGCTTAACAGAAGAAGAGAGAAAACGTAATAAGCATGGGCCAATGCTGGCTTATACTTATTCCACAAAGTGTGTTGGTAAGTTGAAATTCCAGTCTTCGTCAAAATATGATGCATTAGATTGTTTATTGCTACTATTTATTATTTATTTGTCAATGATCACATTTAGTATGAATTTGTGAATCGTTCCATTTCTTCATTCCTTTATTTAAATTAAAATACAATCTTTATTTTTTTTTCTTATCTTGTATCAGCTTGAACCAATTCCTTTCAATTGCTCTGCCACCTAGCTTTCATAATTTCATTAATCATGTTTTTCTTAGATGGTTTCTTATCAGGCTGGCTCTTTTCCATATCAATCCTATAATCTTTCTTTTGTCCATTTCAATAGTACTTCCTCATTCCTTATCGTGTCTAGTCTATCTTTTTCATTTTCCATATCTTCATAACACAAAAGATTCCTGCACACAATTATTAAATTCCAAAACAAAGATTCTAAGGTTTGCCTTTTAATTACAATTACATCAGTGACGAGAAATTGGGGTTAACATAAGATAAAACTAGAGTCAAAGCTAAAATTGGTTTGTTGAATACTTCAAACTCTGGGATAGTTTTCTTGCTCCCATGACAAATCCCGATACTTCTAGACTCATATACCTATTTTCTTGGGCTCTTTGGTCTTTTTCAATATTTTTCTTTCTATAGAGCATTTTTATGTTAAACAACTTCAAAAATTTTGTTACATTTTGTAAAGCAATCTACAAAAAATGGATTAAATTCATTGTCAGTCCCTGTCAGCAAAATCTAATTAAACAATATCTTTGGTGAGTTTGCTGATTTTGTAATATGTTTTTATTGTTTTGTAATTTATTCACTCTAAACTATACTATTCAGACTATACTGTAAACACCAACACAAAGTCCAATAAAACTATAGCTAGGAAGCCATTTTACCCAGTAATTTAATTGTTGAATTGCAAGACACCACTGTTTAAATAGTATATGTTTGTCTAATAGACCAATCTTGGAATTTGTTTAGTTTATTGAATAGCTTTTTTCGTGGATCAAGTGATGAATGAATGATTTCAACACTTATTTTTTCTCTAGTGCTTATTCAAAATTCGGAATTCATTTCCGTCAATTTTTTTGAGTTTTTTTACACTTAGCCAAAAACATCTCTTGAACAGATCTTATGATTTCAAAAACTTATTCTTTGATTTTATGATAATGATATTTTCAATCGTTTAATTTTTTTATTGGTAAAAGGCCAAGTCAGCTGCTGAAATGAATTTATTTTGTGTTCATTTGACCATATGGAGTAGTTTCTTTTTCTTAAATTTTATAAAGAGTTCTATTTGTGTGAGAAAATTTTGTCCTACCTTGTTTCATTTACTATTTATGTCAATTCTTTTATTTTATTTTTCAGAGCCATTCAGGGCACCTCATTTCCCTCCAGTATTACATAATCATGCTCTCGAAAAGAAAGTGATGAGAGAAGAAATTTATGTTCCCATCGAGAAGCTTCAGAAAGGTCTTTGCAGTAATGTGGATTTAGAGTCATATTTTCCTGGATTCCCTTCTCTGCGTCATGTGCCTCACAAGGCAAGAATATATCATGCTATTTAGTTTTTAGAAATTCTTTCTTTGTTTAACAGTAACCTTCAAAAATTTTCAGTTGTTATCAATTGACTTCACTGCCACTGTTGTTCATTTGATTCATTTGTATCTTGTTTTCTTTTCTGAATGTAATGGAAAGGAAACTTTAGTTCCATAAATAATCTGAATTTTCTTTCTTTTAGGCCTCATTGCAGAAAGGTAAAGTAAAAGTTTTTGAGTATGTCACTCGAGGAGACAGCATCATCTTAGAAATTCAGGAGGATTTAATCGAGTATTGGAAGAAAGATACAATGGAATTGGCTAAGGAATTGTTAGGAAAATGCTTTCTAGTTGGATGGCCCCACCTCATTCAAGCAAAGTAAGTAATACACTCGTGTGGAATTTGAATAAAGAACCCGATAAGTACCTATAAAATCAAATAGTTATGCTTTAACCCCTTGAGTGCATTTGTCAATTATAGTAAACTAATTTTTGTTTATTTATGTTTTTATCGAATTTAGTCAATAAAAAAATAAACAAACAGGAGCTTGCTGCATGCAACTCATTAAGAGGACCTCTTTTCATTATTTTTAGGAGATTATGTTTAGACATTCTGTCCAAAAATAATATTGTTGATCAAAATACATTTGTATGATTTTTCCTTCATTAATTGAAGAATTTCCACTGCAATATGCAATTTTATACGTTCTTTCCCGTAGATTCACATGAAGGAAAGAAAATAAATATTTCTCCAATTACAGCACACATAACATAAAGTTTGAAGACCAAGAAAAAACCAGAGATCATGTCTAAGGCAATATGATGTCCTCACTCATACGCAAAAGTGAAGCAATTTACTAATCCCTACATCCTTCCCTCTTTCTTGTATCATTGACTTTCTTGCATTTTCTTTTTCATAATTCATCCTTGATAATTCTGTGGATGACACCAGATTATTATGCTCCTTTATGAAAAGTTTTGCCATATAAAGTGGCTGGCATCACAAAGGGCATTGACCTGAGCTGTATATTTATCTGTCATCTATTGCTCCTGGCATTGTCAAACTACTCTTATTTGTTTGTCATCTGATTTTTCTGCAATATTAGGTCCTGTTTACATGTTTACTGTTGCATCAAAATTGTTAATCTTCCTCCACCACTTACACATTGCTCCTGTACATTGTGTGTACATTTACTAGATGGTCTTATCCTCTTTTAGAGGATGTAACTAATTTTTGTGATTTTGAGATATTTTACCTGAACATTGTGAAAGTAATATTCATAAAATTAATCTTGGTAAGCGATATTTGGTGGAACTTCATCTTTACAATAACATACACTGATATAATTTCACAATAACATACACCAATACGTTGAAACCTGGTTGTGCTGGATTAAAACCGTTGTGTAAAAGTACAAATGTAATCAGTGTATGTTATTGTGGAGTAATATTCGATCAAAAAGACAGGTCTGCATTTATAATGTATACTTCAAATGGTCTTTAACTAATGTTCATTTAGGGAACAGTATTTTATTGTTTAGTTAGGGTTAAAAAGAAATATTATAGTTTATCTCCATGCTAATTCATCATATACATAGGAGATTAACTGTAATCTTCACTTTAATTCTAGCTAACCAGAACCAGAAATGATTTTTATAAAATAACTTAAACTGTTAATGAAGGATTTTTACCAATTGAGAAAGAAGCAAGATGGAACTTTTCTTAGCATAACTTTCGATTGACAGTGCAAAGAGTCAAATTTGCTGCAAAAAATAGGGGTAAAACATAAATATCAATAAAAATTGAATTTTACTATAGGCATCTGGGATATATTTAAGAAAAAAGGCATACAAAGTATAAAATATACAACCATAATGGTCAGTAAGTCAGGATTCACTGATTTGTTTATTCTATGCAGAAAAATCATTTTTATATATTTTCAATGCATGGTTGCATATCCACAGAGAAATATACTAACAAATTGTCACTGATTGGTTCAAATGCTCTTAAAACCTATATTTACTTGCATGTGTATCATGTAATTGACTGAGATTAAAAAATTACCTAATTTTAACGTGCGATTTCTTTTAATGGATGTTTGACGACTCAAGTGGAATGAATTTTTTTCACTTGATGTACCCAAAGGTTAATGTAATATTAGTTAGTAATGCAAGTTAATGTAATATTAGGAGGTTTTCAGCATTTTTATTTTTCAATTAAGTAACTATAAGAACAAAAATAGGAAATAAAATTTTTTATCATAATTTTTTTGCTGATCAATTTGTGCCATTCATTCATTTTCATATTTATCCATGTTAGTTGCATAGCTGTGGACTATGATCCACCCTAACTCAGTTTATAGATTTTGCGAAGGATTGATTATATAATCTCCAATTTTTTTGTATAGGATCATTGAAGTGCTGGATTCCAATGACAAAAAGTACAGTTTGAATAAACTTGACAATTCTAAAGTGAAAGAAAATGATAAAGGGAAAGAGAGTGATGATGTGAATGTGAAGGTTGAACATGCTCCAGAGTGGAAATTAATGCTTCGTAGCATCAATGAGAATTACTTCACTCATCTTGGAATCCAACTTGGAGATGTAAATGTGATCGTGCGAGCCCTTCCCATGGCTGGATATAAGTATAGATTTACTGCTGAGAAGCTCTTCATGGAGAAGCAGGTATGTAGTTTTAAGATATTTTTGACCATGATCGTTCTCAATGTCCAACCTTCTGGTATAGCCTTAGATCAGTGGTTCCCAAACTTATTTGGTCTACCGCCCCCTTTACAGAAAAAAATATTACTCAGAGCCCCCCTGGATTTTTTTTCTGTCTTTTTCGTAAAATATAGTAAAGAAAGGTGTACATTAGAAACATTGAAGTTTGAAATTATGAACGCACGCGCATTTACGTGCGTGGAAACGCTTCCACGCTGCAGTTTTAAATCAATTTAACGGTGAAATTAGGTTTTACATTTACGTTTTAAATACTTAAGCTTAATTTAAATGGTAAAAGAACGTTTCTGCGGTTGGCCTCTTAATGCTGAATTAAGTTAATTGAGTTGCACATACCTCAATGCAAGTGAGGGAGTATGCGGGAACTGAGCCAATGTCCAGTACGTTGTTCAAAGAAAAATTAAGCTTTCTGAGCGGAATACATAAATCAATTTTTCTAAATCTTCTCTTCTTTCTTTGATGCTGTCACCGCCCCCTTACAGTTATTCATCGCCCCCCAAATGCACCTGTGGCCATCACCACCCCCCTGGATCGCTGCAGCGCCCACCAGGGGGCGGTAGCGCCCACTTTGGGAATCACTGCCTTAGATTATTGAAATAATTATTATATCTTCTGTAAAATTTTTCCTTGTTAGTCATTTATACTTCAGTACTGGCTAATACTTACTCAGAGGTTAAACCTTCAGAAAACAATATTGCATGAAGCATAATCAGCATATTTGTTGTTTCTATACTTGTCTGCAGATCTAAATATGTGGACCCTTCCTCCCAGAACATTTCATTGAATTTGATCAAATTTTACTTACTTGACCTCTAAATTAACTGCTTACATTTAAATTATTCACGCATGACCTAGGGATTTATTAGTTTCTGTATATTTTTGGAACACAAGAAATAATATTATGAAATGAATTACTGTATATTTCTTCCCTGTCTTTTGTAATTTATAGTTACAATTTTAGCAGTATGTTCTGATTTGTTTTTCCTAACCTATACTTGTGATACTATTGGTTACTATTAATGGTACTATTGATTCTCTCTGTTCAGATTTAGTATTATTTTATCCTGTGGGAGTTTACTATCAGTCCCCATGGAATATGTATGGGTAATTTTTATAACTTGGAGGTTTCTTAATAACAAATAGTATTAATAATTTGTTTTGTGATATCCTTTTTAACTCAACTCAGCACTTCAAAGTGGTAAAAAAAATCTTTAGAAGTAGCCTGTATCAATTACGTACCCATCATCATTTTATTATCATAACATCTTTTTGAAACAAAGACTCCTTTTATCATAGTAATATTTAAACAATTTCAGTGGGCAGAAGTACCTGAATCTTATGCATTGCAGACTGTTGTAAAAAATGTCAAACTAGCTGGAGAAGGTGTTGAGGATACTTTATCTATTCATGAATTATTCTTGCCTGAAACAGTTATTTTTCACCTTGGTGCACCTTATTATGGATATAAGGGTCAGGTGAGTACAAGTTCATTATCATTGATGATGAGTGTAATTATGAGAAATTACAACTCCATTAATATTTTTGGTTAAAGCACATTAACCTAGAAGTCTTGCTAAAAATCAGTAGTAATAAAAACACATGTGTACCCATACACAAGCCAATCCCCCAAATGTTTACTAGATTTCTTTTTTATGTATCTCGCAAAAAACAAACCATTTCAGAAATTATAACTACTTCAGTGAATCAAGTGATTATTTTTTATGTACTTTCTCCAAATGCACTTTCTTAGTATAAGAGCTGAGAAGATTAATTTGTAATGCCTAGTTTTGAATAGTTTATGTATCAATACTTTTTATTTGTCAAGATATTAAAAATGGAAATATTTCCGCAAAATCCAGTAAGCCAGATTTGTTTATTGGTAAAGTAACTGTAATATTTCATCTTTGTATATTACAGAACACTCAATCATACTTTGTGCCTTGTATTAATTGTCATGCTAATCAGAAATCTTTTTTTAGGTTGTAGAAATTATCCCTGGAAATCCTGGAATGCTACCTAAACTCAGAATTGCACTCACTTTGGAGCCTGAGCCAAAAATGCTGAAAGTGAGAGCTAAGTTAGAAAGGATAGGAATGAAATACCTTCCAGGTAATATTTATTGTCCTCTTATTCTGGAAGTTCTTTGACTTAGAGTTATTAAAGTCAGTCTTTGTAAAAATGTGATTATTTTAACATCATCAGTTTTGGGCATCTTTGAGCTGGAATTGACAACTATAAAATGTTCACTAACTTAGAGATATTAAGAACTTAACTCAGTATAAGTACTTTTTTTACGTTCATTACAGCAATGAAATAAAGTATGTCTTTTGCTTACTCTAGTATGAAATTATAGTTGACTGCTTGTATTTTGTATTGATTTTACTGGCTAATTAGAAAGTCCTTTTATTTACCATTGCTACAATTTTTCTTCTATTTGTGGTGTTATCCTATGTGTTAAGTATGTTTCACTAACATATAATGTCATTTTCTGCTGTAATTTTGTTGAATAACTTATGACACTGAGTTAGATGGAAGAAGAGACTTTCTAACCTCAATCTTGCCCCATGAGGACATTAACTAACCAGTAGGGAAATCATTTTTTACAGTTTACCAATAGCCACTATATTTACCTCCAGAAGTAGCAAATGTAGCTACATAGAAGAGGGAGAAACCTATGCATAAAATCTCGGATATGGGGAAAGGGAAAACGCTTCCCTAAATTCTTAGTAGAACTGGTAAATTTCAATTTTACTGGACCTCAAACATCAATCCTCCTCTAGGGTCATCTTTAGGTTGGAGTTCCAGTCTCATTAGACCTTCTCTCTTCCTGTTATTCCATGGGTTTTTATGTGGAAATGTGGAAAAGAGTGGAATTGTGTGTAAAGTTCATGTCCTAAATCCCCTTCCTTGATGTATTCCTAAGAGTTCTCTTAATCATCCTTTATTTGTCCTTTTTCATACACCATGATTCAAAACCATGGTTTATCCAATGTCCTAAGGCATTTCCTTGCATAGGAGTATGGTACATTTGAAAAGACTCATGCATAATACCCTTCCATGTTTATGTGTTTTCATGCTTTATTTTAAAATCTATCTGCAGGTGTTATAGCTGCTCAAAGGATTGGAATTAGTAGCCATTTAGTGTCTCGAATCACTGGAACTATTTACATAAATCAAAATGATGGCAGTGGAAAGTCTACAAATATTGGGTTAAGTCTCAAATTCAATAAGAGAAGACAAGAGGTAAGTTTTGAAGAGACAAATAATTGGCTTAGTTAGATTTAAGTTGCTAGAGTTCAAGTATTTTGCTTTGATTGGAAATTTTAGGTGAATTATATGAAATGGTCTCCTCTTTCTAGTGTACAATGAGCCATTGTTATTAAAATATTTTTCTCTTAATGTAGCTATGCTATGGAAACATAATATCTTTTGCCTAAATCATCAGATTATGCATTGATTTAAAATTTTTTGGTACCCAATTTATGAATTTGAGATATTCTTATCAGTTTATGTAGTATCTACTATCCTTTAGTTCTGGTACATTTCAAGAAGATGAAGTTAGAAGAATATCTCAGAAGTCTGATGATAGATACTCAAATTTAGGTCTCCCTTTTACTGTGTGATGCTTTAAGGGGGTGGCAAACCTATGGCATGTGAGGTATTTTTTTCACTCACAGAGCTCTGAATACACTATCTTTGTTATGTATTCTTAGCTTAACAAATGAAGCCCTAGAGTAAATAAATTGAATAATGATTGTATGTAAATAATAATTGAACAATAACAATGTAAATAATTGAACAACAAGAAATGCTTATTGAAGATTACTTAAGTCTATTGTTATATCTAAATCCCATCTTTGATGTATTAAAATAGACAATATTATCTTATTAATTAATTAAAACATCTCACTTTATGGTTTGGCACCATGTTGGCCTGCATATTTATCAAATATGGCACTCTTGGTGCAAAAGGCTCACCATCCCTGACCTAGTCTGAAATGTATTCCGCTTTTATTCTACTGTATACTCAAAGAGTATATTTACAAAAGAGAATAGTATTTGCTCTCTTTGATACTTTTTAAACTCCCTTAAGGAGTATGAATTTAATGTAGGATCATGATATTGGGGAACTGCTTGAATTAAAGGATAGCAGATATATTGTAGAGTTGAGCAGCATTTCCCAAGCTTTCTAGTCCCACTTTACACATCCTCAAGGCCCCAAATCCCACTTTGGTGCAAAAAATATTTTTTTCTAAATTATGTAGTTCATTAATTTAAAATAGGTACTTTGTTTAATAATACATGTCTGTGGAACTATTGAAAGATTTATTTTTGTATACGCAAGATATTATTAAAATACATTCTCAAAAAAATAATTTAAAATGTTCTCAACCTCCTTAAGTCTCACCTGAAGGCCCGTAAGACCCTTGCCTTGCACTGAAATGCCATCTGATGTGAAATTGGTATTTTACATTTGAAATGTTATTGGAAACAGCAGTTTGACTGATCTCAGACTTCTGTTGTCTTGCATCATATCTTGAGTTGAAATTAATGATGTTGAGCGCAAATAGCATTCCAGTTCTGGCTAGTCAGATTTTTCTGGTTAGGTAATAGCTGTGTGTTCATAAATAAATATTATTTTTAAAATGGGTGTAATTGAGATCATCATCTTATTTCCATAAAAGAAGTTTTTATTACTATTAAGATTATTATAATTATTATTGATCTGGAGATTAGGAATAAAGAGCTGCATTTGTTATTTTGGACTCTGTTTTTAAGGAATTCTGGGAACATAATATATAATATCTCTTTTATTTTATTACTTAGTTGCCTATTTTTAAATTATCATTTTCTCATAAAGTGAATTATTTAAGTTATGTTTGCCATATTCATCCATCATACTTTTATCCAATTTTCAAGATATCAAATGTATTTCCACAGTTGTCTGTTACCACATGATAAGATCCTAAAAATATTCCATCCTGTGATATTAAAAAAAGTATTGCTAAAAGTGCTTCGACTGCTTTGGTCATTTCACACGTAGGTCCCCATTGGGAATCGAACTGGGACCCCTTTCGCCAAAGTCGAATATGTTGCCCACTTGGCTATCCGGAAGCCCTCCTGTTATATTAATTAGTTCTTTTATTCAGTAATATTCTTCATTTATGTAATTATAGTTCATGTTTTATAGATAACTGTTTGTTTAGAAGGATTCACAGTCAATAGTGTTCTCTGTTCATTCTCTACTTATACCTCTTTTTCAGGTACCTGGTTTCACAAAAAAAGATGACAATGTTTGGCTCTATTCAGAGCGTTGCATAGAACTGTTGAATAATTACATTAGGAAATTTCCTAAATTATTCAAATATCTTTCTGAGCACGCTGATAGAAATGATTTTGAAGAATCAGAGGTTTTCACAGAAGGAGAGAAGTACGTTTCAACGTAATCTGTTCTCTTAAAATTATCAAAAAAGATTATTTTGACTAGTCTACCATTACTCAATAATTTATAAATACTTTTTCTTATTCTTTAATTGATACTTGAGTAGATTCCCCTCAATATTTTAAGATTTATAAATGTTAATTGTGCCAAGCTTTGAAGTTTGCATTTGATATCAGTTGCACTCTACATTTTATTAAATCTGTCATAGCATAAACTTTTAGTTATACCTCAACTGCTTGTATTTTGTATTGATTTTACTGGCTAATTAGAAAGTCCTTTTATTTACCATTGCTACAATTTTTCTTCTATTTGTGGTGTTATCCTATGTGTTAAGTATGTTTCACTAACATATAATGTCATTTTCTGCTGTAATTTTGTTGAATAACTTATGACACTGAGTTAGATGGAAGAAGAGACTTTCTAACCTCAATCTTGCCCCATGAGGACATTAACTAACCAGTAGGGAAATCATTTTTTACAGTTTACCAATAGCCACTATATTTACCTCCAGAAGTAGCAAATGTAGCTACATAGAAGAGGGAGAAACCTATGCATAAAATCTCGGATATGGGGAAAGGGAAAACGCTTCCCTAAATTCTTAGTAGAACTGGTAAATTTCAATTTTACTGGACCTCAAACATCAATCCTCCTCTAGGGTCATCTTTAGGTTGGAGTTCCAGTCTCATTAGACCTTCTCTCTTCCTGTTATTCCATGGGTTTTTATGTGGAAATGTGGAAAAGAGTGGAATTGTGTGTAAAGTTCATGTCCTAAATCCCCTTCCTTGATGTATTCCTAAGAGTTCTCTTAATCATCCTTTATTTGTCCTTTTTCATACACCATGATTCAAAACCATGGTTTATCCAATGTCCTAAGGCATTTCCTTGCATAGGAGTATGGTACATTTGAAAAGACTCATGCATAATACCCTTCCATGTTTATGTGTTTTCATGCTTTATTTTAAAATCTATCTGCAGGTGTTATAGCTGCTCAAAGGATTGGAATTAGTAGCCATTTAGTGTCTCGAATCACTGGAACTATTTACATAAATCAAAATGATGGCAGTGGAAAGTCTACAAATATNAATTAAAATTAAATTATTAGAAAAAAAATAAGTACATGATGCTTAAGCAACCCCCTTTGGTATCGTGTAGGTTGAGTTGAACTCCCTACTATTTCAGTTGCTCTTAATACAAAATGAGGTTCTGTCATCGAAAAATATGTTAATGCATAGGCGTATTTCTGATTTGCTTGCAGCGTAACCCTAAAGGATGTAGTAGATTGGCTTGCTGATCAGCCTCATAGCAAGATTGAGCTGAGAACATGTGGGGCTGAAGTACTAGAGCAAGAAGCTGTAAGAGAAATTGAAAAGGAAGTTGAGGAGACCACATCGGGTAAAGAGAGTAAAACTGTTACAATTAATGTCCAACCTCACCATGTATTTAAGGTTAGTGAAGCAAAGTTTGTTTAGAATAATTTTTACATTTTGTAATTTCCAAATTTAGAAATCTCCATTCGTGATATTTCTTTGTATGTTGGTTCCAATGGAGTTTGTTCACATGCTCTTAATGAGAGAAACTCCCTCATAGATTCTGTTGGAAGTCCATTCAAAGTAGACTTTTGATTATAAAGATAAGAAGATACGTCATTCTGGTAAATGTTAATAGCTAAGATTTACCATTGTTTGTTGTTCAAGAAAGTTTTACTGTTTCCATAGTCTTTCTTTGTAAATATTTAACACTCAATGTTGGAGATGCAGATTTATTGACAAAAATATATCTTGTTAACTTTGACATCTATTAGAGAAAACTGATCCTCTTATCCTTTTTTTGTATATTTAGATAATGTTATTTCTAGCTAGTTTTAAGTTGAAAACCTTTTTGAATAACTTGTTTGTATCAATCATGATAGTTGGATTTCATCAAAAAACTGAATAACATGCTTTCACTCTTCCTGATTGATTCACTTCATCTTTCAACATAAATTTGGTCATGGAAAGCAAGCAACTTTCAATAAAAAATGTATAAATATCTCATAAGAAGATTTATCTGAGTGTTTGCTAAGCAAGAGTCTGTTTAGTGAATTTTATCCTTATTTCTTGATAATATTACCAAGAGAATTTTAATCATAGAAAAAGGTATTGCCAATTACTGTATTGCTGTTTTCTTGTTTAAATGGTGGCCTTTTACAATTAATGAGTAATTCATTGATATATTTTATATCAAATTACTTTTCATATCAAGAAATTATACAAATAAGTGTATTCATGTTTAGTAACTCCAAAATAGCAAATATTATTTATTTCTGGAATATGGAAGGATAACATACCAAAAATGTTAAACCTCTGAAAACCAATAAAAACTGTTAACTAAATTTAAATATGTCCCTTGATATGAATATTGAAGTTCTTATGCAATTTATTATTTTGCAGCCTAATACAAGGTTGGGACATCTACAACCAGATAGAAGTACCAAGTATTCTCTGTTTGACCGAGTTGTGAATGTGAGAGAATCTTATACTGTTCCACTTGGTCTCAGAGGGACTGTTATAGGTATGCTAGATTTTGTTCTTTAACTTTGATTTCAAGTACATTTAGAGAAATAATTTTTACTGTACAGTATTCCACTTTTAAGTTTATTAGAATCGAAAACAGTACACTTAATCTCAAACTTCCTGTAAGATACAGTATTAGCACCAAAGATATGAATTGAGGAAAACTTTTTGTTCGATGATTAAAATTTATTGTTTGTTTTTATGCTTCAGTTATTAAGATTACAGAGATTTAAATTTATTCCAATAAATTTAAATCTCTGTAAGAATATAATTTAATTCTACTATGTATTTATTAATTCGTTTTCAGTCATTCCATTGTCTTTGTAATTCTTGGACATATAATCCATAAATATTGAATTGAAATCTTAATGCAAAAAAATATCTTAGACGTAATTTCATATTACTAGCATTACTTACACAGCTTAGTGTAAATAAAATAGTCAAGCTTTATTATATTTGTTTCAATTTTTATTTGGGATATTTTAGAATTAATTTTTAAACTTTCTTGGTTATTGTCTGAATTTTGACGTAATTTTTTCATTCAGTTTTAATAATTCCAGTCAAAATGTAATGTAGAAAAGGATTAAGTATTATCTTAAGCATTTGTGAACATTTGAAAATAGGAGTGATTTTTTGAATTTAGACACCCTGTTTGGTATTTATTTATACAGGAATTCAGAGAGCTGCTAAGGAAGAAGACACTGTCTATGACGTTGTGTTTGATTGCATATTTGCTGGTGGAATGCAAATATTGGGATGCACTCCTGGAAAAGGGTATCGCCTACCTTCTTATGCTATGATCAACCTGACACACTATGAAAGATCTCATGGGATAAACGATATGAGTGTCAAAAATTTTCAGTCTGTTGCCAATAATCGTTCTCCAGGTTAGTCAGCCTCATTACAGTTCATTACTTATTTATTAGTCGTTTACCTTAATATTCAACCTATGGCAACCACATGTTCCAGTTTGACTGGAACAGTACAGTTTTTGGGGTCTTTGTACCTGTCTTATGATTTCTGCTAGCAAAGTTTCAATCACTGCTTAATTCTGGGAAGCTTTTAGTCTTACAATTAATCCTCTATTAACAAGACACAAGCAAACATCCCCTTACTAGGATTTAAACCCTTGGTGTTGTTAAAATAGCATGTTAACTCCTATGCCATCTAGGCAACAGTTATCTCTACCCTTTTCCTTGACTTTTTGATGTTGTGTAGACTCAACTGAGGAACCACCCAGAGAAATGATGTCTGCATCACAGTTATCATAGGTTTAATCCTAGTTGGTTCCAATTTCTAGTTATTCCCCTTGTTAATGCATTGTGCTGATCTCAGAAGTTCTTTTTTAAACCTTTTCCAAAAGGGTATAGGATTGTCACTCAATATACACTTGTAGGAAATGGTTTAGTATCATAATGGAATAGATCTCCCTAAATGATCCTAAATTCTACACTGGCCAGTGGTCTGTCAAAAAAATTTTTTATGCTTTTCCCAAAAAGGCAGACCATTGTCATCTGAGATATTGATAGAGGACATAATTATGTAAATAGCTAGTACTTCAAGTAATCCTAGGTTTAATGCTTGTCTGCTATATATTCTTCCATTTCAATTACATTAGAAGCTGGGTGCTGGGAGGTCCAAATTGTTAGGGCATTTATGAAAGAGCATTCTAGATCTCCAGGGTGGAGGTCCTTATTTGGAGCTCACAGGGGAAAGTTTTGGCAGTTTAGGTTTAGTGTTACCTTTTGGGATCATATCGAGGGTCGCTCTGTGGTCCTTGGGTGGTGGAAGTGGTTCTTTTTAAGGATCCAAATTTTGGCCTATTGCTAGCAAATTTTCTTGTATGTGTGTGGGTTGGTTTGTATATGATTATGAACCTTTGTTTGAAAAGTTATGTTGTAAGGGATTCATAATGTTGAAATGGTTGAAAAAGAAAAAGAGATCAGAGAAAGCCATTATTGCGGTATACTGTGACTATGCTGTAGGTACTCTTGGTTGAAATTTCCCTCAACCTTAACTGGTTCTGGCTATTGGATGATTGTGCTAATTTAACTCACATTTAGCAAATTATGTGCTGCCAAGTATTTTGATTCTCAAGTATGCAAATTTTTCTGCGTTAGATTTGACTGACCCTTAATAATGCAATGTTAGGCCCAAGTGTTCCATGTAACCCTATATGTTGCTTTAATATATTATTCAAAATCGATGAAACTAAAGAAAGTTAGGTGTTGGAAAAAAATTTTGCAACTGTTTTTCGGTAAAGAAAAAAACCCACATTGTGGGAAAGCTTCTACAGAAAGAGGGGAGATAAAAGCACAAAAGAATGCTGTGTAATACAATATATAACAGAATTCAATCATGAAAGGACAAGGAATTAAAATAAACAATTGAAAAATACTAATATGAAAAATATTTTATAACTGAGCAAAGTTAAAGCAAAAATAAAGTACTCTGTTCTTCTCTGTTCTGTTATTCCTGCTTGTGAGTTCTGCTATTCCAAACTAATGGGGAACTGACCCTGTTTGAATTGCAAAATTTTCAGATTATCCAAAATATTGCATAATTACAGACTCAAATCCCTTAAATTTCTGTACCAGGCACAGTATCGTGTAAAAGTAATTTTTTGTTTTGTAAAGTTGCCTATAATTTCATAATTAATACAGTAAACTATTCAATCTAACCTAGTTTGGTTCCATACTCTTGTAAAAATTAATTACGTAATGGTTTTTCTATGTTTGTACTTTGATTTTGTTCTATCTATTTATCCCTAATATTCAGCCAAAAACTAGTTTAATTTTTTTTGTAATTTCCAAAAATTTTGTACAGATTAACAAGCTTCTGGATTATTAGTGTTTGGGTTTGCAGGACTGTAGCATGCATTATAATTAAAGTATTTATTATTATTATTTTTTCTTTTTTCATTTGCTATCCCCAGTGTAGCAAAGTTATTTAAGTTTTAATTCAACTTATGATTGAACTGAATTCTTGTTTACTTAAAAATGTACAACTCCCATGATGTTTAGTTTCCTATCCTTTATGTCAAACTTACCTTGTGCACTTTGAAATTATTTACTCCCAAGTAATATTCTTTTTGTGACATTCACCATAAACTAAAGTTTGTTTAGAAAGTTGATAAATTAGTGTTAACTATATTTGGCTATTTTCACTGATTTGAAACATGAACCTTCCCTTTTAGGTAACTATTTGTGAAGGGAAAAAATGCCATTTTTCAAAATTCAAAAAGGATGAAAATTATTAATTTTAGCCATGAAGTATCTTTTCTAATACATTTTTACTAACTTTATAACAAGACACATTTTTAGAAGTCGAAGAACAAAAATTTTCCGCGTCTCAAAGTAAAGTATTTCTTCCATTTCCTGTGGTTGCATTGTGAGGTAAAAATAAGAACTTTTTCTTGATTACTATTTTCTTTGTTTATATTAGTTGTCGAAGCACCTTTATTTTAACTACTACTACTACTACGAATACTATCATACTAATAGCTCCAAAAAATTCTTGTAAACTTAAACTATGATTGATGACATAGCTGAATAGCATATTTTCTATGCTGAATTAAAGCTTTCAGTCCACCCATTGCTGAACATTAATTAAACACGTGGGATTTATTCATCAATTATATAATCAATATTCATCATTTATATATGAATGGTTTACATCCATATATAAATCAGACATGTTGTTTTTTTGTGTATACTAATTCATCTTAGTTCATCATTTGAATTACCAGCCTTATTACAAAAACTTTCTCCTTGTGTGAGTTGTATTGTGGAATTTAAAAGTATGCTTAATTGCACAGTATCTTTGCCTCTTTGTTTACGTATTTGGATCAATTTAATATTTCCCATTCATTATAAATCATAGGGGGCAAGTGCGAGGTGCAAAATTATATCACCTATGTGCTTTTTATAACTTCTGCTTTACAGAATATTATTATTACTAAAGGTTTGAATGGGTAGGCATAAATGGGCACTGATAAATTTATTTTAAAGTAATAGGTGTATTAATTATATATTATTAATTAATTGATTTTTCCATGGTAATGATGAAAAACAGGCATTTCATGTTTACACTATCGTATCTTACAATGAAACTCCTTCATTTTGACCCATGTGTTGATTTTCGTTAATGGAAAAAATTTTTAAGGCAGGATTCCGTTGAACCCACTTTCAATGATCGAACCATTTCCATTAACCCATGTTTTCCTGAAATTGAAACAGGCAATACACCACTGAAAATTCAGAAGCATACAAAGTACAGTCCAACCCTTGGTGGATACAGAGGACCAAATGCTGCATCAAAAGATGCATCAGCCTCTGCATTTGCAAGCTGGCCTTCTGCTCCTCCTACAGCATTGGTCGTTGGTAACAGAAGAAATCACCCTGAACCTGAAGCAAATTCAATTTTCCATGGAAAGGATCCTGTTATTTTAAAAAGGCCTCCTACGGATCAAGTATTACAGCCTCCAGATACATCTCAGTACCAAGCCATCTGGAATGAACTTAAGGTAAGACATGAAGTATTCATCTCAATAAAAATCTTCTTATTTTGCTGGTACAGTGTACTGAGTAGAATGAAGCATTGAAAAGAAAGGTTTCAAAGTATGCTGTATCTTTTCTTCGAGTTGTGCTTATAATTGATGCATACTCTTTCAGAAACCGGGGATAGAAAGAAAAAAACCTTAGTAATTTTCCACAATATATTTAAGATATTCACAAAATATTTCATTTACGTGTCTGAAATATATTGTGGAAAATTACTAAGGTTTTTTCTTTCACCTGTTTCCGTTATGGCTTTCCTCAAAGTAACCCCTAATGAAACTCTTGACTACATACTCTTTCATCAATAAAAATAACTGTATGATTTTCAAAGATATATATGTTAAGGAACTCTTTCTTCTGTATGACAGTGTAGTATTTGTAATATTTTTGTGTGATTGATTTATGTGACTTCAACTGTAATTTTTTGATGAGAGAGGGATTTATTTTACCATCATCATTGTCATCAAAGCACTTATTGGGTCTTTTAGTATAATTTGGTATCTTTTCCAGTTAGGGCCATCTCATCTCATCTTGATTGTCTTTTTAGGAATTAAGTTTTAATTCAATAAAAATAAGACTTCAATAAAAAAATTTTTCATACCAGAAAATAAAAATACAGAATGAAATTTTTATATTTTTACTTGGTAAGTGTTCTTTAGACTAAGATTCTGTTTGCATATGTCAGTGCATGAACATTTTTATTCCTCAGTTTGTGGTGTCTTGGAAGTCACTACAGAGTGCCACAGCAGATAATTTTTCATTCATTTCATACTGAAGGAATATACCTAATACTGTTTGTAGAAATTACACGAAATGATGGGCATATGGAAATTATTTTGCTGTTCTTGGAATATTATTTTTGCTTGGTTTTCATACAAGCTGTTTGTGAGTTGCAATTGAAAATAAGTTATATATTAGCTGGTCTCATCATTCTGATGATAACTCATTATTGCATAATGTTTTATTATCTGAATATGTATTTGTTGTAATATATTGGATTCCTCCAAGCTAGCTCCAATCCAATAGGTTGTTTATTGCCATTTCAAAATATACTTTCAAATAAAATTAAAATAAAATATATTATACTACTGTGCCTTCTGGTAAACCACACAATCATTCATCAATGGAAAGATATTATACTTGTATTAACATAATTCACTGGCATATGTAGTATTTCAGTCTGTTTTCTGTCTCATATATTTATGTTAATGTTTGTTATTCAATTAGACCAAGGACTCTGGCACTGTAGTCTTGAAGAAGATCCTGAAAATTGATGACTCACCCATTAGTTCATCTCAATCAACTCTGCCCAAAGCAGAAAACACTCCAGTAGTTACTTCTAAAGCAGAGGCAACTACACCATCAACTTCCTCTGAAAAAATTAGCCAACCTTCTGTACAAGAATTTTTTGAGGTAAAGTACTTCTTATGGACATAATAACTTCTTATGAACAAAGAAGTACTTCTTTTCTACCCATTACAAATCCATGTTCAATCAGTTAGCTTTGAAGTAGTATTTTATTCTTTGAATCCAATTTTGGAAAAGATTGATTTGTAATGTGTTGATTCTGTCAAAAAACACCCATTTTTTTCTTTCTATAGAAAGCAAAGGCTGTTAGTGCAAAGCAGAAGAGTAGTCCTCGTTACTGTGTTCAACTGATCTCCTTATTTCAACGTTCAGGCAAGTCTAGAATTTTCTTTTACTTTCGCCTCATGAGTGAATGTATTTGGTGACATTCTATGCTTCAATTTCATTAAACTGGGAGTTTCTTTCATACTTAATTACTTAACTAATAAAAAAGTCTAATCATAACATATGTATACTGCTATGAGTAGACAATTTTCATAGGCATTATATCATTATAAGAAAATACCTTTCATGCTTGTATTTCCACTGTCTTAAGTGGCACAAGTGCTATATTGTGCAGTATCAACTTACCTGCTAAATCAAAAATGTATGTATTGTAATTGAGATGAATTACTGGTACACCATGAAATTTTATGAAACCTTATGGAGGATATCTGTTTATTTCCTGGAAAACTATGATTGGAAACTGGAAGGAAAACTGTGAAAGTATTTTCATAGGACAGTGGTAATTTGGATCATGTCTAACAAATTAAGCTAATTTTGAGAGCTTATATTGTACAATGCAAAATCATTTACCCCTATAGAGAATTTTTATATGCTTCTGTTTTAAGTTCACATAATCAGGTCGTGCTTTAGATAGGGAGATGATTTATAATGCAGGTTTGATGATAATTCTCAATGAATATTCTTTTTTACTAATTAAAGGTTTTGGAATCCCACAATATGACTATGTTGAGCTAGAGGATGGTAGAGTTGCTGCTAGTTTATCTCTTCCAAACCGTACTACATTCAATGGAGAGCCATCTTATGACAGAGCTCAGGTAAACTTCATATTCATCATGGCTGTTATATCAAAATTCGCCTTATGACACCACCTTTTATTGCTTTTACGGCTAATGTTAGTTATTGTTGGCAGTGATTCCTTTGACTTTGATTATCAGTTAATTTGATGAAGTTTTTATTAACCTTATGAGGGAAATTGGGTTGTACATATAAACAAAAACCCATGTCGTGGTTAATATACATCTGCAGTTTTAAAATGTTGATCAGTTAGTATTGGAAAAACAATAAAAACAGATGTTAAGCTTTGTAGGATTATCAATTATTTTTATTTGACAAAAAATATCTTTTTGTATGTTAATGCAGGATAATTTGTCGATATCTTCTAAAAATCTATTAATCTTCGTTTATATATAGCAAACTGGTTTTTAATCTCCCCAAACTAAAATTTTGTCATTTTAGGCTTCAGAAAATGCTGCTAAAATTGCTCTTGCCCGTATGAGTGAACAAGATCTCAGGATGCCAATGCCAGCAAGCAATCTTCCAGCTCCACCACATCAGTGGTATCAACCTCAAATGCAGCAACAGCAGCATGGACATTATCAGCAGTTTTGTAATCAACAACATTGGCAAAACAGTCCCAACCCATACCAGAAATTGAATTGGAGAGGTAAGGTTTCTTACCACCAAAGTATAAGGGTCTAATTGTTATATCAGTCTCCATGCAATGCTGTGACTTAGTTATATCTGCAAAATTGATGAAATAAGATGAAGTTTAATTTGGAATCCTTGTGATATGACATTTCACCAAGTTAAACTTCGAAGCTATTGATTCCATTTAAAATATTTTGTGACACAACTTCTATATTGAAATTGTATTTCACAACTTCAAAACCTCAAAAAAATATGCAATGAAGGATGTATGACTTTCTGATTATCCACCCTATAATTATCTAAATTCAAATTGCTGAGTAAATTGATGAAAAACATTAACCTTTATTGTAATTAATAATAAATTTTTGAAGAATTGTAACTTGTAAGCTCATTCTAACAGGTGTTGCTTTCTCTGACAACACATGAAGTACTATAATTCCAAATCTATTGTTAACTACACTTTACCTATAAAGCATTATTTCCTGGTTATGGCTTTCCTATGCAAATATTACACTAATTTACTCATTGCTTTGGTATTGATATCAATGAGATCGCTAAGCTGACTCTTTTTAATCTCTTGCAGAAAATCCAGATTTAAAGCCAGATTGGAGGGCTAGGCATGTGACCCCATGGCATGGGAACAGGCCCCCTCCTGCATCTTTCAGCCCCTTTGGCCAGCAGAGATACATGCCACCCTTTTCAGTACCACCCCATCCTAATCATCCAGTTATGCAGCGCCCAAATGCCAACTTCAAAACAAAACCCATGTGGCCTCATCATCTACAGCAAGCCAAGCCTTTCAATGAATTCCCAGTGGGCATGAATGGACCAGCAGCTCCAAAAACAATAGTACCTATTCAGGCACTAAGGGCACAGACGATCGCAAACTCCCAGCAAGTGGCCGCTCCGATGCATCATAAACAAGTGAAACCCTCAGAAGTTAAAACAGAAAGTAATAAACCATATCCCAATGACCAGAGAAAGATGACTGACAAAGGGAAATTTGTGCAGGAGGTGGCCCATAGTAAGGTTGAAAATTTAAAAAAAGAGGTGGTTAAGCAAGATGCAACAAATGTGCTGACTTCTCACGGAAGTAGGGAGGCTGATCAGAGGCAATTAGCCAATGAGGATGGGGATCAGAAATCAAGGAACCGAGAAGTTAAAAAGGGGAAGGAAATATATGTACCACCAAAAGTTAGGAAGTCACGGCTTGCTATAAAGTTTGGGGCATCTGAGCCTCAGGCCACTGAGGAGGAGAGAAGTTAAAACTGGGAATAAGCAAGGTACCATCTAAACTAAGAAGGTCATAACTTGCTGCAAAGTATGGGCCTTCTTAGTGACTTTTTATTGATTTTAATATTTTACACGAATGAGAAAAGTTTTAAATGGAGGATAAATGTTTAGTATATTTTTAAATGCTGGAATTAACTGGATAAAGCAGTATTGTGGAGTATTTCTTCAAGCTGTTTTTATTCATTTTTTGTATAGTTTAAATTGTACAAAGCACTTGGTATTTTTTATCTATTGATGATGTTCATAGCATTAACAGCTTTCATTTTCTTCTGTAATAAATGGATGTCTTTATAAGAAACTTGAACATTTATTATCTTGTGGTGCCAATAAGATTTGCTTTTTCCTTGCTCTGTATGGACAAGCCAAAGAGAAATTCTGTATCTTTTTTTAATTTCAGTTAATGCAAATGCTGTACAAAAAATGGAAAATTCCATATTTCTCTAGTTACGAGGCCTAAAATTTATAGTTAAACGACAGAAAATACTACGTCTATGCTGATAACATTCACGAGCCAAAGACTAAAACTTTATCTACCAAAATTTATAGTTTATAGAGACCCAAAATTATTTATAGTTAAAAAACAGAAAATACTACGTCTGTTCTGATAACATTCATGAGCCAAAGGTTAAAACTTTATCTATGTATCTTTGTATTATACGGTGAATATTTAGATAGTCGACCAATTCATATTTGACTTTTCTACCTTGGATTACAAGTATGATTGTTTTACATAAATAGACGAACATATACAATATAACGAACATATCTGTTGATGAAACCCTCTACGTGAGCACGACGATAATATATTCCGAAATTGGAAAGATAGGTGATCAGTAGGGACATCTATCGGCCGTTGCTTGAGTTACGTTGTTTCCGTTGCCTTTGCCGCTGTCTCTCATCTAAGTGTGTGTGTCGTCATTCAATTTTATATTTTTTCAAAGATGACGTAAGTATTTCGCGAAATTTATCAATTGAATTAAGCAGATCTTGGAACATGTTTTTGAAAGGATTGCCTCATTATGCGTCAGGAAAAATCGTTACTGGTTTTGGACGGGGCTCTAAAGAACTCGGTATTCCGACAGGTAAGCACTTTGAAATTATAAAATTAGGTATTTGTAATGAAGCAAGGATCAAATCTGTTTAAACTTTATTTACTAATTTTTTGTGTAGCAAATTATCCTATAGAGGTAGTAGAAGCACTTCCTCCTTCACTTAGTACTGGAATTTATTATGGGTGGGCGAATATTGACGGAGGCCCTGTTTATAAAATGGTAATGAGTATAGGATGGAACCCATTTTATCAAAATCAGAAAAAATCTATGGTAAGTGGTTATTGCTGTGGTGAATTATCTAAATATTTCAGAAATCTCATGAAGAAACACTTTCAGGAAACACACATCCTACACACATTCCCTGGTGACTTGTACGGGTGTCTACTTAGAGTGTGTATATTAGGTTACATAAGACCTGAAAAGAACTTCAACTCACTAGGTAAATATTTTTCTGTTTACCAGACTAGCTTATCGTTTCTTTAAGTAGTCAAACGTTTTGCTTTTCGTGTTTTAATCATTCTATAGAAATTTGGATGGCGTTAAATACATTAATAGTTATTTTTTCTTCTTAGAGGATCTCATCGCCGCAATAAAATCAGATATAGAAACTGCTGACAAAGCTCTTGATGGTTCTGCACTGGTGCCTTACAGAAATGATCCGTTCTTTCAATCCAAAACGGCGTAGGTACTTTAGCGTCAAAGATTGCTTTCACATACCTCTAAGGGGGTTGAGAAGCAAGATGTTAGTATTGAATTGATGATCTGTGAATTTATTCTGTTCACTAACTACTTTATTTTCGCTTATGTACTTGGAAGTAATCTGAAAGGATGATTATAATTTGTGATGCTTATTTTTTTCTGAGCATGAAGTTTATTTCCTCCTTTAAATGTATGGACCAATGGAGATAGTGTACAACTGAAAGTTTGTAGGATTGACTGTTAAGAGTTTTTCAAGAATTTGTTTTATAAAAATTTACAAATCAAAACGATATCGTGTACTTACATCTAAAGGTGAGCTTTAAGGATAATATTTCTCTAAGGAATCATTCATAATGAACTTATGATGTTGTGAGTTATACCTTTCGGAACCAAGGAGCCATAGTTCATCAACTTATATTGTGAAAAAAAATCAGAGTATTTAGTTTATATTTATTTGTTATGTTTGTTGGACTTTTATACGAATAAATAGTTCATGTTTTTTATAATTACCTATTCCTGGTATTTCATTTTTATATCATCCTTTATAAATATTCTTTGATTAATATTTAACATTATGCAATTTTTGATATTGTTAGTTAATACCAAGTTATTGACTCGAATTTAGTATTTAACAAATGCCGTACTTTGATAATCATTATGGCTTAATTTCCCGTAATTATAGAGATTTGATGTTTTCCTGGTGGATAGTTTGTGTAAATTTTTCTCGGGTTAACACCCAGATAAGTTCAGGTGACGAGTGTTAACCGGAGAAAAATTTACATAATTATGTTATGGGATTATAATATCATGCATTCTTTATTATGTTTAGTTTATAAAAAATATACATGTATATTCAAAAAGATTACGCACTAGTTATTCCTACGTGAATAATTGTGTACGTAATTTCAAAGTGAAAGGTTTTCAATCGGTTAAAACTTCAATAATTTACGCGTTTACGTTAAAATCCATTCTGGGATCTAAAGAAATGTGAAAGTTTTGCTTTCAAACTTAAACCTCTGATACGTTCTTCGATTGTATGGAATATTTCTTGCAGCAGAGTTCAAGCAAGTCCGTTGTACACACTTACGTGCGACCTTCCCGTAAATATGGAATTGCCTTAGATGAAAGTTAGGATAAAAATTTATTTAAGACAGCGACATATTTACGTGCGAGTTAAGTGTAGCAATGTTTATTTTCCGAGTTTCAACAATGAAAATTTGTATTATAGCAGCCGATGTGGATTCCAATGCAAAAATGAAGTGTTTACAACTGTTTGTGTTCAACTTTTAAGGATAAAAGGTAGTTTTCCGTCGAAGTACGATACTAAGGGATATAGTGTGGTAACTCTGCTACCTCCACACTTTATTCATTATTACATTTGATAACTGTGGGTAGATTCCAATAAATTAAACAATTTCTAGCTTTTTTAATAGTCATTTCCCTTTCGCAAATATACTGCTATGATGTAGCCACTTGACCTCCTTTGAGAAATATCAAGATGCCAAGAAACACTTATTTTTTTAATTACAAATAAAGTATACGATTTTTTTCTGATAACATTAACAGAGCAAAGGAAGTTTGAAAAGTTGTGTTAATAGGGATGGATAATATTCCTTGTCATTCTATGTACATGCATTTCCTTTGAACAACTTTTTCAGATCATAGTGAATTGCTTTATGACAAAGGTTGCCATTCTCAAAAAGTGGGATCTATCACACTTCCAAAAGTTACTCTAAGCAGGATTCTTAAGTCTAAATAATCAATTCTCAACTTAATGTAGTTAATAATATGTTGTTTGATAGAATAATTCACCTGAGATTTGATTTTTCTATCATACAAGGATTAAAACTCCCTTAATTAATCTTAAATAAAAGTTCTGCTACAAACAATCCAGAAGCCACTTTATTATCTACTAACCATCGAAATCTATTTTTCAATACATTCCGTAATATGACCACAAAATAAATGTTTCTATTCTAGCATGAATGCATATAAAGGTGGGATAAAAAGAATGTATCTCTGACAAAAATATAGAATTGAATGAACCATTAACTCTAAAGTAAAGGTTGAATTAATCAAACGAGGACTTTTCATTTAAGAATGCAAATAAGAATATACAATGAAGCGGATAATTATTCACGCCTACCTGAAAATGGTACCAGCACAGCGGTGGAAAGCAACAACGAGAAAAGTTTGATAATGTTCCACTTCAAACATTTTCATCCAGAAAGAATTTAAACAATCTTTATTGAAATTACAAAAACAACAAAATGTTCCCACAGTTTATTTCTTTAAAATAATTGCATTTCATCAGAGTAATCGCACAAAAAATACTGGGATTTATAAAGAGGTACTTAAGTTGAATTAAGACGTCAGTAGTCTTCAAAATGACATGAGAATATAGATACAACTTGGACAAAATATGACATGACAAAGTGTCACTTAAAAAATTCGTGTTACTTAAATCATGTGACTAGCTTGAGCGAAACTAAAATTAACTAAAAATTCTTCCTCCTGTTATCTTGCTGCCATCCTGGTGTGATCATACTTTTCCTTCCGTATCTGTAAGCATGGATACAATCATAGTTGTTATCTTGACTGAATTTACGATTTCGATAGTGAGCATCTATATGTTATTATCAAAAACTATGTCAATTCAAGTATTTCAAACTAAGCAAATTGACAGACCTCGTCCCCACAATTTTCTAGACTAAATTTAGGAAACATCAAAATGTTTGGGAGAAATCATGTCTTTCATTGTTTCCTAATTTACTTCGTAAGTTTACACGAAGTAACGGATATTACAAGTCTTCTCACTTTCAACAGATACCAATCAATTATACTGATCGGTAGAATTGTATGTACTTGAAATTATTAAGAAGAGAAATATATTCAAGAGAATATAGAATTACAACTTTGAACAGCACATAAGATGTAAAATGAAACATCATACTTACTTTTACCGTCACAAGCTACAATTTTTACTTTATCTACTTTGGCTACTTCTTGAACTTCCCTAAACTCCACATCATTCAACATAAATGTCCATACATTATCACAAAATCGGTAAGTGTTAAGTCTACCAGCCTGCAACAAAAATCGAGATATTAGCATCATATAGTAAGGAAATAATTTACGTCTACACTAAGTATCGACGTACCTTAAAAGTCAATCTTGATCTAACTCGAGAAGGTAGAGCATTGTTAATACTTTTGTCGAAAAGGAGAAGAATTTTGATGGCTAACTGCGGAGTTATTTGTCCGTACTAGAGAAAAACATTTAAGATAGAAATGTGCTTCACAGAGTAATCAGAAGTATGTTAAATTTAAATGTACCTGTATTAACTCATCCAAAGTTTCTTGAAGTGTGTTTCCTAATGTCGTATTTCTATATAACTGGTAGGTCATTGTCCCAAAAACTTTGTAACTATTACAGAAAATGTAGAGATAATAAGGATAATAACGTTAACTAGAATATGATGAGCATCACCCGAAAACTGATTTTTAGCATTGAGGAGAGCTCTCCCAATAATTTATGAAAATGCTACTATTTGAACAACGAAGAATCCGGTGATGAAAATTGACATGACAATATTTAGTAGCGAGATAACTATTAAGATAGCCACTACTTGTCCGCCGTACCAATGGAAGCCTAAACGTCAAGTGCTACCAACAGAGTAAAAATAAATTTCCAACAAGGGACTTTGATGCAAACTGCGTAACGCTGAAACAATGACTAATTGTCAATGAAACCCTTTGTAAAACTACTTACAGAATATCATGGGATAAATAGACTCTGTCGTAGGAGAAGTTATACGTTTCTGATGGAGCATTACGGTAATTTGACCATTTAATTACCAAATACTAGTAAATTTAAAAATAAGGTCTTACGCTTCCATTTCAACTTAAAACTATTATGACTTCCAGGTTCTGTTAAAAAGTAATTTGTTTTACTCTTTGTACTTAGTTTTGTGTAAAGAATTTGTTCAAGCTCGGTGTTACTAAACGTCTACATAAAGCGTCATAAATTCAGCATCGTTTAATTCCGTAGCAAAGAAAAACTGCCGTTCACCAAGGTTTTTGATCCATCGAAAAGGAAATGATCCCGTAAAACTATGGGCTGGAAACTCATGTTGGGATTCTCTGATACTATGCAGATAGAACGACCAGAAGTAATGTATTTTTTAGCGATTATTTCCTTGTAACGATTGGTCGTCGCCTCTCGAAGATCGTGAATGAACTGAACTTCAAGTACACTTTGTAATTTAATTCATTCTTGTATGGCATGAAATATAATTCTTTTATTTTTCCATGTTAACCTTTGAAATGACGCTTGATGGGTATTATTCTCTCTGCATTTCAACTTAAAACTATCTGTACATTTCAACTTAAAACTATTGTTTCTCTACAAGGACATGTAACTCTAATTTACCCTAGAAAATTTGTAAAAATGACTGGAAACGAATAAGAACTACGCAAAGAGCACGTGATATTCTTGATCGAATAAAAAAAGGAAAGATAAAAAAAAATTAACTTAAAGTAAGAAGAAATTCCAATTCAAGAAGTAGTCAATTCAATAGATTTAAGTAAAATAATTTAGCTAATTAAAAGTAGATTTAAAAAATTACGGAAGTTCAAAAATCACGGATGAGAAACAAAAGTACGTCCATATATGACAAGATATCGAGGGATGTCTATCTGTGCTATCTATACAGTTCGAGAATCTTATAAGCTGGATTCTGAATTGATATAATTTACCCTGATAAAATGCTCTGATATACACTGGTTGTTACGCTATATGATGTGCGTTTGTTTTTCCTTAAGAAACTTGTACAAATGGTTAGCGTTTGATGGGTTACGTTAGGGGTGATTTCCTGAGACCTCCGTTTCTTTATTTGTAGGTCTAATGAATCATACGTGAATGACTCTAGCTATGGCGTTAATTCTTTGATTTCTCAAGAAATTAGACCATGGCGGACGGGGGAAAGGAAGAGAAACGATACATTGGTGGCTTCGCGAAATCATTGAAAAAGTATGGTAGCACTTGTAATCATATGAAACCACAAGAGAGACTTATAAAACATACTGTGGATAAGACGGATACTCTTCAAGGCATTGCACTTAGATATGGCGTTACTGTAAGTATCTTTTATTATTGTATAAAATAAGTTTAACCTGTCATCGATTTATTCTTTTATATGAAAATGTTTAAGGATATCTTATCTGCTATAGCATACACGTAGCTGTAAAACGTATTTTGAGTAGCAGTATATATCAGGTAGTGTTTGTTTTTGTGAAAATAATGGCATTTAGCGTTGATTATTCCTAAAAATTTACGTTATTTTAAAAGGTAACTTACCATATTACGAAGAGTAAACATATGGTATTTTGTATGTCATAATTTGGAAATATAGGCTTAGATCTACTAAATCCACAAAGTGATGAGCAGATTTCCGGAATTTAGTTACTATTAAATTCTATATCAAAACGTAATTAATTACTAGGATTCTTACCCTTCATACTTTATAGCTTTGATTGGTTTATTGATCTGGCCTTTTTGGATTTAAATTAATTAATTGGATTTAAAGTTTTCAGAACAACGAAATCCCAAGTTTATTGTAGTCGAAAATGATGGTTATAATATTAATGTCATTAAAATATTTACTGTTAACTACTTGCTGTAAATGATCAGTAGTATTCAGGTTAGCTAAAAGCCATTAGTGTTAGGAATTTTTTTCGTGGAAACGTTATATTCCTATAAGAAACCTTAATTTGAAAAAGGACATTTTTTTATCTCCGAATGATAATATTCAGAAACAGCGAATAAGGTGGTTAATTCGGTTCACTGGTAGTTTTGAGGTAGATTAAATCACTATTATATAACAACAAAAAGTTTTTATTATTCAAATTTGTGACATAAGTCTTTTATTTGTGTTGTATAAATAGTATCTTGAAAAGCTTTAATGTTAAATAAGTATACTTTGTGTATATTCGAGAGAACTCTCATGAACCAACCGCCAGTAAATATTTCAGTTAATGGTACCATTTTGTGTATTAAAATAGCAAGTAAAGATATCTGCTGCTTTGAACAACATTTGTTATTTGAATGTGACAATTAAGTATTCGTTTTGATGGATCAGTAGACAAAAACCTTCTTATGTTACCAGAATGGTCTGTCAAGCACAATATGACCTGGTCTTTACACCTTAAGTAAGTAATTTTGTAAATATTCTCACATTTCCGATATATCTGACTAAAAACGGTTTTACGAAGTCATTTAAGTGTCAGATAGAAGGAAATACGACACATTAACATAAGAGCATTCAAATAGTGATGGTATAGAAAGTTTCTTTGCTAGTTATTTCTATTTTATTGTCCAATTCACCAAATTTTTGCAATTATGGAGGAATTAAATCCTGTATTACCCTTACTATTCTCTTTTTGAAACCTGATGCTTAAATCACTCTTAAGAGGACAAAGCTTTTGTTTCTAGCGATTTAATGTTTTCTAATAGTTTGTAAATTCCATCAAAAAAGAATAAATGGTCTTTGAGATTTAAATACAAAAACATTGTAAGAATTAGTTTTGTTCTTTGAATTGAACTTTTCATGTTTGATTAAATGTTGCCTCGAAACTCAGTCTTATGTAGACATGTGTAAGGGGGAATAGGAAAAATTCTGTTGTGGTTTTAAAGTGCATATCTTATCATCACCACCGGCGGTGGAGTTGTTCATAGACCTCACCACAGTTTTTTTTGGCTGTTCAGCGTTTGCATTGATAGTTGGTATGAGTCTGATTGTTGGATGTGAACCAGCTATCACCACAGCGCAGCTAAAAAAGCTGTGACAAAACCCATTACCAACTCTTCTTCTGGAGCTGATGATAAGATATGCACTCAGCCAAGTAGTTATCAAAAGAGGATGGGGGTTTTTAGTCAGAATATTTAAGCAATCATACCTCTTAAGCGGGTGGAGAGAAATCCTTAAAAAAATACGGTATTATTTAATTTCGATTCCCTATTACCCTAAACTGGTCTCATTCCAAAGTCATGAGATTACCAAAGTATCACTCCTTATGAATGTAATAACTAAAAGATATTAAAATGGATTCCACTATCATGACCTAGAAATAAAAACATGGTACAAATTAAAACACACAAACATTATACTCTACAATACTCCAGTATACACTATCCATAATAAGCACAACAAATAAACTGAAGTATAATTATAGTATGCCTATTCTCTATTATGTCAATATCCTCTCACAATGAAATGTTATTTGCAGCTATTAAACATTTTTGCCTCTTGTTCAGAATAGGGTTAGATATGAGTGAAAATGTTCTCATAATAATGATCTCCCAGCTTTATCTGACTGGAGCCTCTGAAACCTGTAGTAATAGGATCCTCTAAACTTCTATCAACAATTAGTCACGATCATTTACCCCCGTCAGAATTGGTAATGAGAATGTCCCATTCAGTAAATCTCTCCCCAACCTTGACCTAGTGATCAATGAGTCACTCACATGGGGTGATTATGTTACCAATATATGTAGTAAGGTCAACAGATCTCTCTACTCTCTCATGCACCTTAAAAATATTCTTCCCCAATCCCTCAAGAAGTATTATGACCAATCCCTTCTTCTCCCACTTTTTGATTATGCCAACCCTGTTTATCAAGATCTTACACACGAACTCGCTAACAAACTGCATGAAGTCCAAAATTCTTGCATTCGATTTATTTGTAATCTATAGAAGTTTGATCTCATTGCAACCTATTACAGACAACTTTCTCTATACAACTGTAGAAAGCTTCATCTTCTCTCACTTTTCTATTCTATAATAATAATCAACCTCAATATTTATCTTCATCTTTCCATCATATTCCCGCTGTACATGACCGTCTCACAGGGGGTAACATTCTAATGCAAATACCAAACTATTGAACCAAAATATATAATAAATCATTCCATGTCACTACCTGCACACAGTGGAATGCACTCCCCCCCCATAGTTCAGAATTCTCTTTCCTTACCCTCTTTTAAAAAGCATTATTCCAAACAACTCTTCTAGGAACAAAATTGTATTGACACTGAAATCTAATCTATGCACTATTATTATTCATATTCTCCTTATCACTTTCTTATTTCCTCTTTTTATTTATCATTATTTTCCCTTTAAATTTTGCTACGTTTTTCTTGTTAGCCTTCTGGTACATAAAACATATAGTAACTTCATGTACGATATTCATATGCTTTCTCAACCTTCTTTGCAACTTTGTAATTTTAAGGTTAATTTCATTGCTATGTCTGTACTTCACTGATTTCTTGATATCTATTGTATTTTATTACTATTCTGTACATTTTAAACTCTTTCTCTTTCTTTTTTGTGATGAAATTTTTTCTGTANAAAGTGCAGCGCAAGGCAATACGTTTTGTGAAAAAATGTTACGAGAAAAAAGCTAGTGTTACGAAAATGCTCTCGGACGCAGGTTGGGAATCCTTGAAAGAAAGGAGATTGGAAGCTAGGCTGCGATTACTTGATAAATTTCGAGACAGTGCGTTTGCGGAAGACGTAATTAATATTATGCGACCCCCCTGCTATTTTGGCCGATCCGACAATGAGCGTAAAATAAGGGAAATAGATGCTAGGACTAGTGGTAAGGACTCATTCTTTCCGTGAACGATACTCGATAACCATAGGTTAAAAAAATAGTCTGAACCCTTGGTGTTTTCACCCCCTGCCACGTGCCAAAAGGCAGTCTGTAGGGTATTGATGTAGATAAGAGGTGTTCTTATGTGAAATGTATCTCAGATGTCAATGGTATATAATCTTTAAAGGAAAATGAAATACAGCAGCATTCTTTGCATTTATAAAATGTTCATTCAATACGCTATAAAAAAGTATTAGAAAGCAAAATTGGTTAAGAAGATATTCACTTTGGGTGCAAGGTGTATGATGGTATTTGTTTAGGAGTTAAGAAGCATACCTCCTTAAAGATGACCGGTAAAAATGGTTTCTTATATTCTACATAATTTCAAGATCTTTGAGTAATTATTTCTTTAAAGCTTAATTAGAGTCACTAGGCAAGATGAGGCAGGAGATAATTTGCTATCTCGTTTTTACTGAATGCAATTATTAGTGAAAAAAATTCAGGTAAGGGTAACATGATAACTTGTGATCAACTTTTCATAACATTCAATGAAGACTGTCCCTGATGAATGCCATTACTCAGCATCACCCATACCTCAGTAGCTTTCACATTGTGACAGCCAAGGAAGGACCAACAAAACTAAATGAAAGAAATATTTCTCTATCCTGTTCATAGAAACTAATGAAAAAATTTCCATTCATGAAGATATTAAACAAAGATTTCTCATTATCTTAAGAGTGGATAGACTCTTACTTTTATAGTCAATTTTATTGCATTGGTATTTGCACAAAATTTAATTCTGGATATGTAAAAACAGTTATTATTCAGCCATAGTACTTGCTCTTACAGTTTTTTACTTTAGCTTTCATAACAAATTTTACTAATCAGAATCCAATTATAACAGTGTTTAATATTTAACTCTCCTATCCACCTCTTAACTCTCATGAAGGCCCCGAAATCTATAAATGCATTCCATCCCAATATGAATGTACAATAATATCTATTAATGATCTCTTTTATATTTAAATGTCCTTACCTCTACACAAGACTTGGGCAAACATATTGTAACAGTATCATTGCAGTAACTTTGTTTTAGAGAAACTAATAATAACACAACACCTTATCTGTAATATTTTTCATATTTTTATTTCAAACTTACAATTGACAATTTTTACAAAGAAACATATTTTATAGCTTACTATTGTTTTTTCTCTCTCCATGTAAATATATTTCACATTTTTTGTAATAGTTTGTAACTAGGGTTAAATGGAAGATGGGACTTATTAGTTCCAATTTCACCCAATAAAGACGTGTTTATGCATGTATGTATAATATGTATCAATTTTTGGCATATTGTCTGTGGAAGACCAGTGTGGTTTCTTGACAACATGAGCTTTATTCAGAATAAAATTTTCTTGCTGCTCTTTCCTAGTTTTTCACCATTGAAAAAAAAATTTATTCCTCTGGAATTGGTTTTGTTGAATAGTTTTATGTAATAACTTTTCACCTTATTGTATCTGATGCCATGCCTTTGTTTTTAAATGTGTTATTAAGTAAAGGTATATTTAAAGTAAATCAGTATCTTTTTCTTTGTTTTAGTAAAATATTAAATCTTTTTTGGATGATTATGACTCATCTTAATGACTGAAGACAGTTTAATTTTTGTTTGTAGGACAGAATGCTCTCAGTAGCTTAGCTTTGTAGAAAGGGCTCCTTGCTATATGGAGCTCAATAACTTTGCTCAGTATGAAAGCAGCAATTTCATCAAGCATTAATTCTTCTGTTTACCAGGTTTCTTGTGTGCATAATTGCATGTTGTGCCATTTTTCCTGCTTAGATGGAACAGATACGTCGAGTCAACAGACTTTGGGCATCAGACAGCCTTTTCCTGAGAGAGAATTTACTCATCCCTGTGACTTCACTGTCTCCTGGCCAGGATGACTTTGTTTCTCCCGACTCAGAAGCTTGTGGTAACAGTCCCTTATCTCCAAGTGATTTTAGTGCTTTGTCAAGTAGTGAAGATATAAGTTCTCCAATCCTCCGAGAATGCGAAGCGGCAAGCATTGGAAAAAGCAAGGATTCTCAGGAGAATGTCAAAGCATGTTGCATATCATCGGATGAGAAGTCAGTGTTGGAGTTTTTAGGTGAAATTGACAATTCAATAGCTCAGACAAAAAACATGGTGAAGAGGATCCAAGGAAGTAGCGAGTAAGATATTTATTTCATTAACTTAAAATAGATCTAGTTTTTCCTTCAGTTTTTAGGAGCATTTACGTATTTGTTCATTTCCATTTCTGAGCAAGTTGGCTGTAGACAATAGGTCACCAGTCAAGTAAGTTTAACTTTGATTACACCAAAGTGAGGAATTAATTTCAATAATCCAGATGAATTTGAATTCAGGATAATTGAAATTTATTTCCTGCTCTTCAACAAAACACAAAGTGTCAAATGCAATTTTTTTTAGAAATTCTTAATCACCAGCTAACTTTAGTTTCCTGTCTAATCTGTGTTCTTTATCTTTAACTATATTTTTGTAAGTATTCATGAGTATTTAAGAGATTTTCCTGGATTATCAAAATTACTTTTTCGAAAAGCAGTATCATAACAATTCATAAGTATATTATTTCAGTATGAGCTTAAATTAGAGTTATGGGAATTGTAGAAGTAACAGTTCAAGGATAACAATTATCAGTTATAGTCAGTTGAATTTGTGATTTCCTTCCATGTACAAAGAAGGTGCCTTACAATTACTACGGAAGGTTTAATACTTTTCTGTCCATTATATACTTTATAATTTTGTGACTTGATGTATTCTGTAATAAATGTGTATAATGTTTGTTTTATTTGCTTTTTCATTTAGCTTTGGTGATGATGATGATCTTGGATTGTCAGTTGGAAGGAGGCGTCCTCTACACTCTAGACTACACCAGAATCACCAGCAGAGATCTTCTGGCTCTTCAAAGTCCAATCACAACAATAATCATCTCAGCAATGATAAAAAGGCTCTTTACTCTAGTGAAGGTGCATATGGTGCAAGTGGTGGCTATCAAGGAGTGTATCAGGGTGCTCCAGAATCTCTTCCTCCAGTTGTGATGACACAGGGTAAGAAGGTCAGATCCTCTATCCAGAGGATGGAAAGAGAAGCAGATGAAATGTTTGAATTATAGCCAAGAATCATGTCCTCATTGGGACCATAAACTCTGTCTAACAAGAAGTGGCATTCAGCAAGTCTCTGGTCTTTGTAGAAATTTTAAGGAAGGCTTTGACTGCCATACTGTGGGAAGGTTTACACTGTTATACCCTAGTAGACTGCAATAAGCAACTTAATGATTGGTCAGTAGAAGTTTTTGGGTTGGAAATAAACTTTTCTTTTGTATGTGATAAACTGGAGGGATTCAATCCTTCAAGTTGTATGATTTGGTAACATTTACTTTAAAGAAATGCAGAATGTGTGAATGTCATTATTTTTTCATATTATTTGTTCATAATCCTCATTTCCATAGCACAGGCATTGATACTAACATTTTGTTTGTAGAACCTAACAGATAGGTTGATGCAAAGTCCTGGTCATAAACATATATATATGTCACTTGCATCACCCTTGACTGCTACTGAGCAGCAAATTTTTATTTTTTCCATGTTTTTAAGTCTTCATGGCTTCTATTTTTTCTTAAGGAATGAATGTTGAAATATATCAACTAATGGTTTTGTTATATTTTCATATAAGATAGCTAACATATCCTTAATGTTGCCTAACCTTGCTGGTAGCTGTTCATCTACAGCTTCTCTGTGGAGACATTTTATTCATTATTCTAGTGAATATTTATCTTCTTCGAGTCATTTCAGGGAAGCTCTATATGTTCTTTTTGAATCTCAGAAGTTATTAAGTTGAGGGATGTGTTCAGTTATTACTCATAAATAATCTATTTTGATTTAATATGATGTGAACAAGCATATTTTTGTTACTATAAATAAAATTGTTAATAAAAGTTTCTTTTTTATGATTATGATTTATTTAGATGTCCTAATATATTTTTTAAATTTTCTGAAACCTCACTCAGAACAGACTAATATAATTATGTTTTTATTTTATATGTGTTATCATTGTGATATGTGTTATCCAATTACTACAAAATGGTAGGAATATGGAGAGTTATGTCTACCTAGATATCTGGAGACTTGTAGAAATGAGATATTTTACTCATTTAAGCAAATTTTCCATTACTGAACTATTGGTTCAGCATTTGACTAAAGAGTTTCATGTTTCCATTTCATTATGAAATTCGTCATACATTATTGTGATCCAAAATTTGTACTGATATCTCTGAAGAATGTGCCTCTAATACTTGCTTAAATTCTTTTCAAATAGTTGTTATGTGGGTTCTGCTCAAATTCATTTGATTAACCTTTGCCTAGCAGCTAAATAACTAAAGATTACAGCTACACCATGTAAGCAATCATTCTTGTTAACTTATCAGTTTTTATTTAACATATTTATAAAAATATATGATTCTTACAATAATCAGCCAGCAGTTCTTCAGGTATTGGTGTGCTTTAGTAATTCCGAAATTTTAATTCCCAGTCGAGGTATTTTTTTCTTAATACGAAGAAAATTTGTCAGAAAGCACTGTTCTTATTTCATGTTTGCCCAAGTGATACTGTATAAGCCCATGTGTAAGATGCATATATCACAAAAATAATTGTTAAAAAGCAGGGTGTCTCTTGTAGGAGGATGTAGATTTTCCATGTTATAAAGTATGATAGATCAAGAATACAGTCCTAAAAAGATGCTGCTTCTTATATGGGGGTGTATACAGTAATCAGCTTTTTTAGGGAGCAGAATATTATAGTTTCAGAAGCATACTATAATTAGACCTATTGGTTAAGGCCTCATATTTTCTGGTTTTTACGAAAGTAGGAGGAAATGTTTGGTTGATGTTATGTAATTGTATAACTTCATGGAAACGAGGTATTTAATTCTGTGAATTAACCATTATGGTATATTTTGATCTATAATATCTTCCATGTTTGGTCATAGCTTTAAAGATTGACCAAGGTCAATTATAAAATTAGTCAAGGGGTAAGCCAGAAAATGTTCTCAGTTGCACGTATTATTCTGCACATTTCATCTAAATGGATTCATATCAAAGTTTAATTAATATGCCTTAAAGTTATGAATTGAATGTGATTGTCTTCTAAACCTCATGAGTATGAAAACAAAATGGATAGAGAGAGTTGACAATAATCAAAACTTTTCAGGATTTGAGATTTTCATTTTGGAAGAGATTAAACAATTTTGGATTAAGTGACTGTATTATGCAAGTATGTTCATCTATCCATTACAAATTTTATCAAAATGATACCTTTATTGTTTTTCCAAATTTATAGAAAGTTTTTTATTGAACCTATCAGATGTTTATTGATCCAACCTTAAATTTCTTCACTATTATTTACATAATTATGAATTATAAAGATAAAATTAGTTTTGTTTCTGAGTAAAAGCATGATGCTGACAAGATGCTATTTTTTCTGATGAAACCTCACAACTACATAAAGTTTTCCCAAGTCATAGGTATGCTGGTAGAAAACGTATCAGTTACTCTCTATTGTAATTGTTAAGTTTGATAATCTCTGTTATATCTATGGGTTCATTGTTGAGTGCTATTAGCCTTTGATGTTCCTATTTTGAATGCATGAAAAGAACTGTTGCTAAATACTAGTAACTTAAGATACTATAACAGACTATCCAACCTCTGAAAACAGTAAAACTTTACTCCCTCTATCATATATTTATATGGTGAACTGTTAAAAATGTAAATAATTTTAGTGTGGAAATGTAGTGTGAGTTTTTATGATGATAAATATCTTCAAGAGTCACCTAATCTGGTTTCAAGGGGCAATCAAATAATTTTGAAATTTTATACTATGATGTATGTATATTTTCATATCAACAAAAACAAGTAGTTTTAAAGCTGCTAAAAATGTGAACTGTTTGGAAACTGTGAGCAGTAAATCAGTTGGTAGAATTACTTTACTTGGTGAAAAATTGAAAACTGTAACAAAAGGTTTTGATTTATATTCTAGTAGAATTCCCATTACTCATGAAAGTATTGTACTTTGGAAATAATAGCTAGGTAATTGAAAGAAAAATGTGTATAAATATGCTGTATAGAATGCTGGATCTAAGATGGAAGGGAGAAAGTGTGGAATTGGTGTAAGGAATAAATCCTGCTCCCACCACCAACTTCCATTTAAAATAGCTGGCCTTACTGGTGTTACAATGACACATTATGTAGCAAATTGATCTGCAATTTGGTTTTACTACATGAATTACTCATGTTAATTTAAAAAATGTATCAATTTCGAGGTAAGTATACATGTTTAAATAGTTATGTATCCTAAACAGGAATGATTGACAAAATTAAACAAAAATTTGGCTTGGAATATTTAAAAAATCCCTTTGTAAATATGAGGGATTTTGCAAGACTGTGTATCATCAATTAAAATGGCTTATGAAGACAAAATAAAATTGAATTAAAATAATGTTTTGGACTGAACAGTGTTATTTGATCCCATATTTCATTACTGTAACCAGAATATTACAAGTTCAAGGAAAGCTGCATACATGCATTTAGGAAGTTCTAATAACTTCAATGAATCAGAATATCATAGGAATGGAGTAACTTAAACTATCTTCAGCAGCAGATGAAGATGACCTTGCCTTAATGAAAACTGAAACAACTAGAGCTCAGAAGCTACCAGAAGTGCTACTGTAAAATCTGTAAATGTTAAAAATGTTTACATTCTCCTCCTTGATATTACCTAGGGCAAGGGTAAACATTTGACATCCTGACATTTTCAAAGTGCTAAGTTAGAACAACCAATGGAGAACTAATAAGGACCCTTTGCTCAATGTGTCCAGTTTTAATTAGTCTCACAGTAGTATTATATATATAACATTTTGGTTTATAGCAACTAAATTTCTATTATGACCAGTTACACAGAATTCTCAATGAATTTTACCTCATTTTTTGTTTGAAATCTAATTTGATATTGATTGATTGGCCCACATTCATAGCTGGTGCAAAAAATGACAAAATATAACTTAATGTTAATAAATGCTCTGTCATTAATTTCTTAGAAAGAAAACAAATTTGTCCAAATTACCTGTACAAAACGGAATAAATTTAAATGTAGTAGAGTCAGTTGAATATCTCGGGATCACTCTTAAGGATAACTTCAACTGGAGCATTTATATCTGAAAAATCTGTGGTAAAGCAACCATAAAGATCGGCTTCATAAAGCGCATTGTAGGTAGATGCGATGAAAAGGTTAGAGAGCGATGCTATTTCACCTTGGTCAGACCCCATCTTGAATATGCGGCAAGTATATGGGATCCAGCGGACGAAACATACACCCGCAAACTCAAGAAAGTGCAGCACAAGGCAATACCTTTTGTGAAAAAAGCTAGTGTTACGAAAATGCTCTCGGACGCAGGTTGGGAATCCTTGAAAGAAAGGAGATTGGAAGCTAGGCTGCGATTACTTGATAAATTTCGAGACAGGGTGTTTGCGGAGGACATAATCAAAATTATGTGACCCCCCTGCTATTTTGGCCGATCCGACAATGAGCGTAAAATAAGGGAAATAGATGCTAGGACTAGTGGTAAGGACTCATTCTTTCCGTGAACGATACTCGATAACCATAGGTTAAAAAAATAGTCTGAACCCTTGGTGTTTTCACCCCCTGCCACGTGCCAAAAGGCAGTCTGTAGGGTATTGATGTAGATAAGAGGTGTTCTTATGTGAAATGTATCTCAGATGTCAATGGTATATAATCTTTAAAGGAAAATGAAATACAGCAGCATTCTTTGCATTTATAAAATGTTCATTCAATACGCTATAAAAAAGTATTAGAAAGCAAAATTGGTTAAGAAGATATTCACTTTGGGTGCAAGGTGTATGATGGTATTTGTTTAGGAGTTAAGAAGCATACCTCCTTAAAGATGACCGGTAAAAATGGTTTCTTATATTCTACATAATTTCAAGATCTTTGAGTAATTATTTCTTTAAAGCTTAATTAGAGTCACTAGGCAAGATGAGGCAGGAGATAATTTGCTATCTCGTTTTTACTGAATGCAATTATTAGTGAAAAAAATTCAGGTAAGGGTAACATGATAACTTGTGATCAACTTTTCATAACATTCAATGAAGACTGTCCCTGATGAATGCCATTACTCAGCATCACCCATACCTCAGTAGCTTTCACATTGTGACAGCCAAGGAAGGACCAACAAAACTAAATGAAAGAAATATTTCTCTATCCTGTTCATAGAAACTAATGAAAAAATTTCCATTCATGAAGATATTAAACAAAGATTTCTCATTATCTTAAGAGTGGATAGACTCTTACTTTTATAGTCAATTTTATTGCATTGGTATTTGCACAAAATTTAATTCTGGATATGTAAAAACAGTTATTATTCAGCCATAGTACTTGCTCTTACAGTTTTTTACTTTAGCTTTCATAACAAATTTTACTAATCAGAATCCAATTATAACAGTGTTTAATATTTAACTCTCCTATCCACCTCTTAACTCTCATGAAGGCCCCGAAATCTATAAATGCATTCCATCCCAATATGAATGTACAATAATATCTATTAATGATCTCTTTTATATTTAAATGTCCTTACCTCTACACAAGACTTGGGCAAACATATTGTAACAGTATCATTGCAGTAACTTTGTTTTAGAGAAACTAATAATAACACAACACCTTATCTGTAATATTTTTCATATTTTTATTTCAAACTTACAATTGACAATTTTTACAAAGAAAAATTTTCAACATTGATAGAAATATATGCAAAAAGATCTGAGAAGTTTTGCAAAGCAAAAGCAAAGCAGAAATGCATAAAGATATAAATAATAACTCTTAAAATAAATATTTGGAATAAAGATGTGATTTCAGGTGATCTTAAAACTTTAAATATTTCACTAAAATGAAGCATATATAATATGTTGTCCGGTGGTTTAAAACATCAAAAAGAAAAATAGAAGCAACAAGAAAATAATAAATAAATAAATAATTTTTAATATTTGCATGTTTTAATGATGCAAGAAATTTACAATTTTACAGTTGTTAAACTCTATAACTTGATGCTACTTGAGATATGCCACTCCCTTGGGGGTCTAACATCAATCGTATCCTTTGTTCAGCATTTAACACACGAACTTTGGCTGCAGACAGGGCCTCTCTTTCTTCAACTACCCTTTGCTCTACCTCAGACAACATGGATCTCAGAGGTTCTAGCTCTTGCTCCATGTTCCTGATAGAAACACACAAGGATATTCAGTAAGCAAACAACATACTTCAAGCAAAAGATACACTAATTTTGAGAAAGGATGGAACAAGAGGTTAAAATGGAAGAGGCTCTTAATCCAATATTTTCTCCTCCATTAAGTATGGAATCATTTTTGGAGCAACTCACATAATTCCAAGAGAATTTTTATTCTCCAGAAGAGAGCCTTAAGAACTATTCTTGGACTTTATCCAATCACTTCTTGTAAACAACACTTTATTTCACATGGGGTATGACAATTCCTGGTATTTATATTTATGAATGTGTTTGCTTTGCTCAAGAGAACCCCAATTATTTCACCACAACCTCTTCCACTCACTCATATGCAACTAGACAGAAGCAGCACTTTTTTCTTGATCAACACAACTTACATTTGCTCCGCAATGGATACCACTATCAATGTAAAATTCTATATAATGCTCTTCCTCATAGTCTTAAGTCTTGTGTGTCCCTTTCATTATCAAAGAGCTAAGTCAAAAGTTTTATTATAAAACATGCTTTCTATAGCACTGATGAATTCTTTAACTAGTGACTACTACCTTTACTTAAAATTAAGTAAACGAATACTTCAAAGAAATGATGTATTATTCAGTAAATGTTTATGTATGCCTTGTAGACAAATTGTAACTTTTCCATTTATTATGTAATTTCTATTTTGTGTTTTTTGAACACTCCTATACATTGTACTCAATGTCTCTGGATAATTAAATTATTATAATTATTACTATAAGCCCAGTCCAAACTGAATTTGAGAAAAATTGCTTAAAAATATGAGTCATGCCAACTTTCTGGCATAGGTAATTAAAAATTATCTGCATATTTTGGCAATGAGCATAAATTTTACTGAAACTCTTCAAGACAATCAATTAGTACAAGGTTTTCTAATTAAAAGAAATTCTTTTGGTATAGATCATACTTACTTTTCTTCTTCTCTTAACTGTTTCATCAGCTTTTCACTTTCATTTCTCCATTTCTGTGCCTCTGACTTCATTGCTTCTACATTTCCTTGCATCATTCCAAGGAGAGAACCGAGTGGATGGGCGGATCTTGCTATGGATTGAACTAAAGCACGCAAGGTCTCTGTATCTCCAGCTCCTTTCCTTCTCTTACGCAACTCATCCTCTTCATACTCCTGAGGAAGGTTAATACATGAAATTAAAATTTCCGAAAATAAAAACAGTAACAGAAAAAATTCAATCATTATTGCATCAGCTACATATAATTTGAAAGATCCACTAAGTATGCGATGTGTGGCTACTCTAAGAAATTTATTAGTTAAGTTATATGAAATTACAGAACATTTTTTCATAATTTGGTATAGCTAGAAACAAAAAACACAAATGATGTGCAGAAATAGAAGCTTAAACAAAGGGTTTGCAGAATAACAACTTCATTTGAGTAAAATTGTACTCCATTAAGCACAAATAGTTCTTTTTTATATTATACAAATTTCTTAATAATATTTTATTTAGGATCAATAGATATTTTTTATAAAAATACTATTTAAAATTACTTACACAATATCATTTTCTACACAAAAATCCTTATGTTGAAGATTGCTCTATGTTGATGGATTTTCTTAAGAGAGTTGGAGAAGCTGGGCTGAATCTATGACACTACAAAGTTGCAAGTCCAACTTGGATGGCAAGTTCAATGAACGACTTTGTGAACAAACTAACAAGATTCTAATATGTAAGGAGTGATGAAGCTCATAGAGTAATACTGGAATGCATCACCCAACTGGGAGACTACTTTGAAAACTGATAAGTGCATGTGTATTCTATCAGTGGAAATTAATAAGAAAAAGAAGGTTGGAACATTGGTGTTTATGAATTAGAGGTTTAAATACACTCTGTAAGCCATTTTTCGGCAAGTGGAACTCACACTCAGAGACAACGGGAAGCTCCAGATTGCCAATGTCTTTGAGCATGAGTTCCACTTACTAAAAGATGGCTTACGGAGTGTACATATTTAAACCTCTAAGTGGAAATTAAGTTGTAAAATAATATTAACCAAAAATTTAAGGTTTATCCTCAATATATAGCCAGCTGATAACTAATAAAAAAGCCAAATCAAGCTACAAGCCCTGTGAGCTAATTAAAGCAGCTTTTTCATTTACGTGATGATATAATATATTGCAGGAATATTTCTTGGGTTTCCAACCAGGTAAATTGAAGGTTATTTTTATTTCCAACTGGGTTATATCTTTGCCCTGAAGATGGCTGCAGAGACAGCGGCTGAAACATTGGATGTATTCGTTCAATTAACCTGAGATCCAAGAAATATTCCTGCATCATATACACCAGGAAAACATTAGATCTTTTTTAAATTATAAATTTTCATTTTCCTTCCCCCTACTTCTTACTTATGGAAATGCATCAATGGGCATAACATAGGTTATAAATCTTGATCTTCTGAACAATAAATCAAAATAATCAATCACTAAATAAACTTTAACCAATACAACATAATGCACAAAGAACAGTNAGATGGCTGCAGAGACAGCGGCTGAAACATTGGATGTATTCGTTCAATTAACCTGAGATCCAAGAAATATTCCTGCATCATATACACCAGGAAAACATTAGATCTTTTTTAAATAATATATTATCCAGAAATACTGAAAATATCACTGATTGACTGTGATGTTTGTTGATATCTTCATAGGTTATAAATCTTGATCTTCTGAACAATAAATCAAAATAATCAATCACTAAATAAACTTTAACCAATACAACATAATGCACAAAGAACAGTATATAATTTTAATATCAATCATAAACATGCAACTAAAAGAGGATAAAGAAACAAAGTAGGCATTCTCACAATAATCTTCTTCCCTTGAATATACTACAAACCAAAATCCCTATATAATGTCATAAAAAATAAAAATTACTTAACCAGGAGGGGAGAGTAAATATCCGCATTAGAAAAAGTCTCTCTTATTCTTTAAATAGATTAAAATTATCTAATCTGGAGCCAGAACCCTCAATTTGTGAGGGAATTTTAAAACAAAATCCAGACAATGTATTTCACAGAAAACCAGAATAAAAGGCTAAGTAACAGAAACAAATGAACATTCTTTGAAACACCTTTTAAAGACCCAAGGAAGAATGGACTTGAAAAAAGTCTGACGGGACCGGGAATCGAACCCAGGTCTCCCAATTGCCGGTCGGGTGCTCTGTCCGTTGAGCTATCCCGGCAGAACATTTCTCCAAGCCATTCGGGATACTTTGTGGGCAAGGACATTGCGAGTTTGTCCACATGGTGGCATCGTTCACGGTCTAGCTTTATTGAAGTATCGGACACACAAAGTGATGGAACGGAAACCCCCTTCTGGTTGTAAACAAACGAAAATGGGTATGGGTGACTTTGCGCAAGATGGTGCGCACCCAGGAAAAATCCCAAGGAAGAATGGACTTGAAAAAAGTCTGATAGGACCGGGAATCGAACCCGGGTTCCCAATTGCCGGTCGGGTTCTCTGTCTGTTGATTTTGGCAATTGGGAGACCCGGGTTCAACTCCCGGTCCCGTCAGACTTTTTTCAAGTCCATTCTTCCTTGGGATTTTTCCTGGGTGCGCACAATCTTGCACAAAGTCACCCTTACCCATTTACCTTTTAAAGACAATATGACATCCTTACTAAACCAATCAACTTTGTTTCATGCCCTGTTACTCCAAAATTAATAAGAGACCAACTGTGATAATCTGAAATAGTGCACATAAATGGAAAAACTAAACAATTTTAAAACAGTGCAAAACCAAGCTACAAATCTTAAGTTAATAAACCTCAGGTAAAAAGATTCTAGAAGTGACACACAGTATATGGTGCAAAGCATCATAAGAATTCTTAACCTACAGAAATCAGAAAGTCAAAATGTGTTCAGTAATGTTAGTGTTTTTAATAAAAAAATTCCAATATCACTCACTATTTCCACCCTTTTTAAAGGTACACCCTCTGTACTATCTTTTTCTTCCACACCTGCTTCCAACTCTTTTTTGGTTTCCAGTATTTTTGCAACCAAGACTCCCTGCTTTTCTCCCTCTAAACTTGATAAATCATTTCTTTCCCCAAACTGCTGCTTAGTCTGCAAGTGCAGTGAACCAGATCTACTCAATAAGGGGAATATTAACTATGCCAAAATGCATGGGGAAAAGATAATTATTTCCTGATACAATATGCAGCATTGAGATCTGACAGTAAAACTTATGCCAAACCTAAAATAAATCATTATCAGTAAGATTATCTTTACCTCAGTGATCAAATAACTCTATGCATTGAGAAATTGCTAAAAAATAACATTTGAAACATTATTGAAATAGATCCTCAAAGTAAATAAATGTTTGAATACATTGACAATTTATATCAATGGTTTTTTTAATTTGAAAAAAAAAGCTGTTACACATAGTTTCAACAGATTCTTTTCTCCAGTATAGGCAATTTAAAATACTTTTAATCAAGTTTAATAAAAGTTCATATTCCCAGCATGTGATAAGAATATGCTTAAGCAAAAAATACATAATTTAGGGATGATAGTAGAAAAAGACCTAATGAAAAGGTAGGTAGGTACTGGATTAGCACATGAGATCTTGACATAAAAATGATATTTTATTTATTTACCCTAATTAACAGCTATGGTAGAGACAATTAGAGCATAAAACATAAGTTACCTCAGAAAGCTTATGAAGAGAAAATGTTACCATCAAACTGACTGAAGAATTGGGAGGAAATTTCTGAAAATCTTTGTTTGAATAGTAAGTTCTGGATAGTAAGCAGTACACAGAAAGAGAGATAAGATGCTTTTAAAACATAGCATTATCTAATTAATTTCAATATATCATTTTTAATTAAACTGACTTTGCTCCTTTCCCATTAATGGTGATATACTGGCATTTGAAAATACACAGACACAGGTATTTCATCAGCATTTTCCAATAAGACCTAAAAGTAAACTGCTTCACTTCAATTCAACTGGACAATCCTCACAGATTATCTCTGCAAGAGTTGTCCTCCTCTAAAGACTAATTGTAAGACCATTTTGTGGCACATGATGAAAATTCCATCCAAGATAGCTCATTCCAAAGCAAACATTTCTTTATCAATTACTCTTGAATCTCTCTCGTGATGTATTAAATTCACTTAAATGAGGTACTGAGTTTATCGCTTATAGATGAAAAGACTGTAACATTTCTACTGTATACCATGATTAGCTTTAATGTTTTTTGGTCACATTAGAACTGAATAAAGAGTAGAGAATAAAATTTTCTGGGAAATTATATATTAACTTATTCCAAATAAAGGGCCTTCATGTATTTCAGTAAAAGCTCTTAAATTAACCAACAAAAAATGCAGGGAATACATATAATGCACTAACATTGATTATAAGATGTATATTACAGACCATACATGGAATAATTTCTAATACTGTACTGGTATTGTTAAAAATGCTTTGACAGCTACATCATTTCACACATATATGCTCCCACCTTGAATCAAACCTGGGACCACTTTCATCAAAGTCAGAAGTGCTACCCACTTGGCTATCCAGGACCCCAATCCTAATATTATATTCCAAAAATGTTATTCCTACGTTCGTGAGTATTAGAGGGTCCTAGATATTTCCTACACTAAATTTGGAAAATATCCTTGCCTTATATTTAACATGGTAAGTGCATCACGTCTTTCCTATGAATAAGATTTCTGATAGTAATTAACAAAAAGTTATGACAATGAATGTCATTACCAAGCATCAATCACATTTCAGTAGCAGTCAAGTAATGCAACCTAGAAGGAAACTTAGACAAAAGTAAATGAAAGATACCTTATACACTTTCCTGTACCAAAAGCCAAATGAAAAACATCCCATTTATTATTGGATGACTGCAAGCCCTGCAACTAACTGATGACATTAATAGCAATAAAGATTTTTTAAATACCAAGGAATAACAAGTGTGAAAAATAGCAACATGGGAGAAAATGGGAGACCTGGGTTCGAGTCTCAGTCATGTTGCTATTTTCACACTTGTTATTCCTTGGGATTTAGCCGCACAACTTCAATGTGCAAAATTTAACACCTTTACTTCAATCCTTATTTTTTAAATAATTAACATTGCATAATTTATTTTAAAATATTATCACCCTTATTATTATGAAACGGCAGAAAAACTGGGTAGGACACTTCCTAAGACATGAAGGACTTTTAAAAATGGCAGTAGAGGGAGCGGTGGAAGGAAAGATGAAGAGAGGGAGAAGGAGAAGAAAGCTTTTAGATGATGTAAAAGGAAAAGAAGGATATGCATTGTTTAAAGCTAAAGCCTTGGGAAGAAAATTATATTAAAACCAATTACGCCAAGGACCTGCCACTTGGCAGATAACCAATGATGATGATCACCCTTATCTTACACACCAAAAAACAGTATGACTATCTCCTAACTAGCTTTTAAGTTTAACTTTGATTTCTATTGAAAGCTTCACCTCTTTTGATGTCATAGAGGGAGAAATAGGTCGGGCTTCCTCCACCAAGAACTCCTTCTCATCCACATCGTCTATGGTTCCATCTCCCCCAGCAGCGGGAACACCTGCACCCAATTCAGCAGCAGTCTCTTTTGTTTTTTCGTCTGCTTTCAGAGGCACATTTTCAGCAGGAATCCTACCACCAAGAGCAGACTTCAGCCGAGGAGCATGAGGTCTTGAGCTCCTAGGTCTAGAAGCACTGCCTGCCATAACAGAAGCTGGCCTTAAAACTGGAGTGGAAATTGCAACTCTTTGACCTGAGCTCAGAGGAGTCCCAGTTTCTTCACTGCGAATAGTATTGCTAAGAGAGAAAAGGGACCATTATAAATATAGAGTAGGCTGTGGAAAATGTTTGATTACTAGAAGCACCTAATTTTCAATTATTAGCATCATATTTATACTGTGTACAAACTGTAAAATAAATGGAAGAAGAAATGTAGTGAAAAACTTTCCAGATAAAGCAGAAATAAAAAATATTAAAAAGGGTACTCCTCCAACATGTGATCTACTGAAGGAATAACATGTGTAAAAAATAGTGAAATGACTGGCTTCTAGTCATGTCACTGTGTCACAACATGTCGCAACTCTTCCATGCTATGTAATTCATCTTTCCCTAATCCATGTGATCTACTAACCAGCATGTGACTTATTGCCATGATATTTTTTAGGAGTTGGGTTTACTAAGTTAATCAAATGGTCTTGATAAGGTAGCATTAGTTAGTATTTTAAAAACAGGTTTGATAACTGCGTTCATTTTGCATATAAAGGTCCTCACCAACAGTTGAGCCACAACTGTTTCCATCAAAGGCAAAGGCTTCCGCAAAAGGCAACCCACTTCCAACCCAATCTGGGAGCCCCTGGGTCGAGTTGTCTATGTTAATAAAAGTCCTTTTAGTTAAATAAAATATAAATAAGACTGGAACTTTTATAAAAATCATCTTTTGATAATGTAATGGATCAAATGTTCCCATCTGGAAATTCATGTTTTGGTATTCATACATTCATAGTCTTTGTTTAAAAATGAGCTGCTTTAAAGCAAGGCAAATAACTAACCAATTTAAATGCAACGTAACCTTTGCTATAGAGATTTCAAATTTCCACCAACATTATCAAGTCATGAAAATAGGACCAGAGGACAAATATAATAAGAAAGAGTGAATTTCAAAAGAATCCATTAACTTGTAAAATAAATCCAACACATTAAACAGATAAAAGATACTTCAGATGTAGATCTTTAAGATTGTAGATTAGTGTCAGAGCAATTAAATGAAGAGTAGAGGTACTTCTGTGATGAGAATTTCCTATTAAAATGGAAACATGTTGCTTCTACAAAAATGGAAGGAATGGATAATTATGGGGTAGATTTCAAGGGAAAGGGGTGTTAAGATTCAGGAGAGTAACACAAAATATAATCTGAGAATTACCATAAATACCAAAGTAGTATTTGATTTCAGTATAAAGCTGACCCTTGTTTTTTGTGTGTATCTCAACAAATTGTGCAGCCAAGTATTGCATACCATTAGATCTACAACTTGACCGACACTTTCTGGAAGCCAAAGCTGAAGTTTTTCTTACAAAAAGCATAGACATACTTTCCTATTGACAAATCTGGAGAAAGCAGTTAGAACTAAAGAAAATTTTTAGTTACATAGACCTGGAATTCATCATTGTACATGGTTGTTATTATTGGAGATTTACCTTTGCAAGAGCACGCCTTCTTTTGTCTTAATTAACATTTTATAACATTTTTTCTTTTCTTATTTTCCATATTGTTTGCATCAAATAAAATTTTGTCCCATGTAGGTTGACCTATTAAAATCAGCCTTAAAAAAGGACTGAAATAGATTTAAGCTATCAGAGGCCCTAAGCACAAAGCTAGATTGAGGGTCCCAGTAGGAATTAAGGGAGTAAAAAACAAGAATTTTTCATAAATATACATGCCATAGAAATCTTGATCCCTTCACTATGGCAAGAGCAAACAAAAGATTGAATTACAAGTACTGATTCTATACATTACAATGAATGACAAATATGCTTTTCTTTATATAGTGACACAAGTTATGCAATATGTCAACTGAACACATTGCATAACTCGTAGACATGTAGACGTTCTCAGCAAATATAAAACTCTTCCTGGAAGCAAAAAACAAGAATCTGTCATGCCTCTAAAATATTGGAAACAGTTTGTGCAATCTTATTGAGAGTTCATAAGCTCAATATTATCAAGGAACCCAATGGATGAGATCCTTAGCTAGAGCCAAATTATAAATCTACCCCTACACCATTTGGCTATATACAGTATGTGTGTTTATGCTTTTGGTATTGTACAATACAGACAAAATATACCAGAGAGGAGACAAATTCAAAAATTTACCATGATACGATTGACCCTATTGCTGCAACATATTAAACGATTTTGGCAGGTATAATTGAAACATCTACAGTCATTCTTCCCTCTATGCCATGATTCATTTTTGTATTATTTATTGTAGGGAATATAGGTACAAGCACCTAATACTCTGATAATAATTTGTGTACACTCTGGATTAAATTCAGCAAAGATAGCAAGCAACTCATACTTCTGTGGACAGTATATGTATAAATAATGAATACATTATTCCCTTTCAGAGTAAGCATTCTGATGACCTCTTCCATCACAAGACTCCTTCATACTTCATAATGTCCTACCATCTCTCACTGCATGATCTCACTCAATACATGAAGAGATAAAACTTGTGAAGTTTGGAAAATAAGCATTAACTACAAAATAGATATTATCACTGAATATTAAAATATGCATTTAACATATACATGAATGCTGCAGGATTTTGAGCTTTTCCAACATGTTATACCATAAATATTTGTGGGATTTCCATCAAGTTAAATATACTGTGGCCACTGTTTCAATGCTTAAATCACCACGTCAACCAACATCAACAGAGCATTGAATCCTTGGAATTAAGCTTGTAAACTAGAAAATTATCACAAAAAACCTGCTAAGATTTCACACAGCTAAATAAATACTATTTACAATAACAAAGAAATCGGCATAAAACTTTTTTTGGGATAGTTTAAACTGGGATATAACAACACTTCATTTCTAGTATGTTGAATAGCAATATAGAAGTGTTATTTGGCTATTATGCTTTTAAAAACATCTGACCACTTTAAAACAAAAATGGAATTTTTTAGTTTTCTTAAATCACACAATAGAACATTTAGAAATACAAATTTACAATTTCATTTTGAGACCTCTAATATGTCAAAATAAAAATACTTAAGGATTAAGGAAAGGTGTTTTATTTTGCATGGAAAAAGCTGTGTGGCTGAATCCCAAGGAAATACCTGCCTGTTGGTTAGAGACCTGTGTTTGAGTCTAATATGTTGCTATTTTTCACACTTGCTATTTCTTAAAAATACTTAAAGCTATCAATGAGGCAATAAAAATAATGTTTGGTACATCAGATAAGGCACACGATTGGCTGAAGTTGGTTTCAGCACATCTAGGGATGGAAAAATCTACCTTATATGTGGTTAACAGTATATTTACCATGTGATTAATGTGAAAGGGAGTGGGACCTGGAGAAAAAGTTTCCTTTTAACCTTTAAAAGACAGGATTAAATCCCAGATGTATTTCTGAGTGCCGAAGATAAATATCAACACTTAATTAGTGATGAAAGTGATAATATGCTGATTTGAAACAAAGAGTGTCACGGTGGTTCCTAGGAGGAGCAATTTGCAAAAAAAATTTGGTGGTCCCTATAGGAGCCACTCAACTGATAAAATTTAACAGGGTACTATCTCCAGTGCTAGGGATTTGACTATACATGGGAAACACTATACTTATAATTACATAGTAATGTAATGTGACAAAAATACCTTTAAAACTAAATCTACAACTCACCTCACTGAGTTCTTCTTTTTGGCGGACTCAGGTTTCTCAGAATCTTCAACCTTAGCATTCACTTCAAGAGATGTTTTAGCTGATTCACCTCCCTGGACTGGATCTCTTTCAGAGACAGGTGGTTCTAAGCTGAGGAAGGCATCTTCTACCTCTTCTGTCAAGTCGACTGTGTTCCTTCTCAACATGCGTTCAGCTACTTGCTCCTGTTCCTTGATAGAATCTTTCCTATTTGGATCCTCTTCCTTTGATTCTCCCCTTCTTACGATGGAATTCCTTTCCTGAGCTGGCATTTCCTTTTTCGATGTAGAGCTGTCTGCTACATTTTTTCCCTTAACATCTGATTTTCTGGTTTTATCTTCATTTTTTCTAACATCTATTGATCTTCTCTTTTCTTTCAATGCATTATCTCTCGGAGTGGATTCTTCTCTCACATGGGTTTCTAATCTATGAAGAATTGTCCACAAAAGAGACAAGATTAGCCAAATGATCTAATAATTTTGTATACCTGAACTAAAGAAAAATTGCCACATTATTCAAACGGAAAATTATTATGAAAATAGCTGAATAGTTTTTAACTACACTACCTAATGGAATGTCAGAGATTCTATACTGTATGGATTTTTAACATATCTGTGAGTTTCTCAGATACTTTTCTGTTATATTCCCAGAGATGAATGCTTTATCAATTGGCAGCTGGGTAAGGGCAAGTCATATTTAATGAAGACAGCCACCCCTAACAAACTCATTTTTTATCAGATTTAATCAGTTTATATTTAATACAGAGTTAAGCTGGGTTGTGGTTGGCAGTTTTCATTAAATAAAACATGCCCTTATGCAACTGACAACAGATATCACAATAACCATGGCATCTATAACAGAAAAGTACATTTTTTTCATGCTTCCATTCCAAAAGATTTAACATTTACTTTGAATGCACTTGCAGTGGAATCCACCACTTCTAAATAAACATAAGGAACTGGTTCAAAAGGTTAAGAAATCCATATAAATTATCTCACTAGCCATGAAGATGAGATAGCTCAACTTTCATAAAAATTAATTCACAAAATGACTGCCCTTTCATTTTCCACAACATATTTACTTGCACAATTGGCTTTTCGTCACTTTACCTGTTTTTCTTATCCCGTGTTACTTTACTGACAGCAGCTGTCCTTTTATCCTTTACTTCAACTTTAGATGCAGCCTTAACCAGATTCTGCGTACTTCCAGATTGCTCTTTGGTCACTTTCTTAACTGCCCCAGTGGGTTTCTTAACTTTTGGAGGATCCTTAAGCTAAATAATCAATTAAATCAATTCAGAAGAGACACACACTATATAAGAAAGAGAAAATCGAACAAAATCATTCTAAACTCTGAATGAAAAAAATTCTAAAATTCTTTCACCCTTAAAGTATGCAAATATTATGGAAATTCTACCATCACATACACAAACTTTATTTTTAGCTGAGCAGTTTTTTGTTGCAGTAGACCTATTATTAGTCCAAATCAAGTGAGACTCAGTTTTAGGGTCATATTCTATTGTTTACTAATATCATGTATATTTAAACAGGACTATTTACCATTCAAATAAGGAAAATATGCAAAATCGTACATATTCATTGGGACCAGTTAAAGGGTTAATAGAAGAAATTTTATTAGAAATCTAGCAATATCTAAATTACCTCTTCTTTGGACTGTGACTTTTTCACTGTGGGACGCTCAACATTAACACTTCCTTTGGGCTTATATTTCGAGAGCACTTTCTCAACGGCAGCGGTTGAATCCACCTGAATCATTGCAGAACATTAAAATTCTTCGAAGAAACACAGCAAAATAATTTAATCAAATTTTAAGGACAAAAATCTGATAATGCGTGCAAATCAAATCACCTTTTTATCAATAGCTTTGCCGATTGCCTGTAGAAGTTCATTGGTTTTTTCAGGTTCATAACCAGAAACGATCTTTGTTGGACGCACCGTTAATGAAATACCGCATGCAAGATCTGAAAATTTAGTTTGCCTAGTTATCTAAAAGTGTTTAATAAGATTTAGTATGCTCAACACAATGAAATATGCTAGAAAGACTTGAATACTGCTAGCTGATCAGTTAGTCTCTAAGATATAGTAAATCCTGTTTTGTCATGTAAGGATCAATATTCATAGACCAATACAGAAAATATAGTAACTTTAAACTGAAACCATTATAAAACCATCAAGTTACTACCACTAACCTTAGTTTTCTACATGCTACCATTGTTAGGAATAGATGAAGATGAAATTTAAGAATAATTAAAGAATGGTTTTCTAAATCATACATGAGTCACAGTGGCTAGAAATTATTTGATTAAACACGATTAATACTTACTGACTCCATCGATGACTTTCTTTAAGAACGCTATTTTGCTCTCTTTGTCTTTCACATTTTCAGAATTCATCTCCTCATCACTGAAAAGGCCATCTAAGAATTTCGTCTCGCGGATTACCTGTATTTAGTCATGGTCAATAATGTATAATGAGATAGTTTTTCAGGTAACGTTACTTGATACTTACCGTTGTAACGATGTCATGAAGGAAACGAAACGGTGGTTTCCGTAAGAGCTTTTCAGTCAGCGGTGGTCTCTTGACAAACTTCCCTAATGTATCTTGAGTCTTTTTAATTACGGTCGGGCTAATTTCTTCTCCCATATTTAAGTTATCAGGGATAGTCTTGTGTTGTTATTGACATTCCTTCCCGCCGGATCAAATGATACTTGGGTGGTTGCCATGACAACCGACGAAAAGTAATCCGCGATCTTGCAAGGAGATAGATACTTTTCGTTTCGTAGTTCATGTATACTATAAGATAATTGCTTAAGTAATACATACAATGATGAAGCTTGAGATAAAGACATTTAATTTCACAATTATCCTTTATCTATAGTCTTTTGTCTGAGGAGTAGGAATACACCGAATTGTTGCTCTGTTTTTTCTGCGCCTGGAAAGTAGTCCTTGACAGTGTTGCAGGCGACGCATAGGTTGACGACTTTTCAGGGGCTTGATAACGGTCAAAACCGTTTACATTTATCATCAGTTGAACTTATAGCAGTATGATATTGGACGAATATATTTTATACAGGTAAATAATAATTTTTTGAGTAACCTAGACTCTCATCTTTTGAACAGTAACTCTTCATTGGAGAGCGAGATACGGGCGCTTTAAGTGACGCCTCAGATTTTTATCACATAATTAACTGCAAAACCGCCGTATATTTGACCTTATACTTCTTATGTTATTAAAGAAAGTACGCCGGATGCAATTTATGTAAGTTAAATACAATACGATGATACAGTGTAAGGTTCATGTCAATGGCGTAAATTATGCAGCTAACATTACATGCGTGCATGGTTGGGTAGTGTGTATACGGTTCTTACTTGAAATGTTTTGTTTTAGTTTAGTTTTCTGGGTAGTTTCTGTTGATTTGACTCTCATAATTTATCTTATGAACTATAGAAAGCGATTAAACAGCTTTATATGGTTTGTATTGTATTATCTTCGTTTTGTTATTTTATGTATTTATTTTCTTTCAGAGTGTTGTGATCTTGTTAAGACCAATTTGTTTGGAAATTGGAAACAATGGCTGAGAAGAAAAGAATCACTGGTAAATAATTAACTATTTGCATAAATGAACGAACATTATCAAGCATTATTTCCTACTCTTTGACTAAGAGTAGTCATTGTTCATATTTCACCTTCTATAACTTCATTTTCTCACTTGGAAACTTAAACATTTTACATTTTTGAAAATATGTTTACTGATTAGTTATCTATTTTACGCTGGGTTATCAGTTTTCACGAAGTGTCAATCTCTTTGATAATTGTAGGTGAGAAAAGAAGTGGCTTATTTGGAAGAGTGGCTGTAACTCCAACACGAACGTCTCCAAGAAACAAACTGAGTGGTGAGTGAAATGATAGTTTAGTTTTTATATCTTTTGGATTTCCGCTAAGTGTACTTTCAGTTCTGGAAAATGGGCTTGAGTGTTAGAGCTACTGAAAGAGTGGGGATTATGTAGAGATGTAGGGAAGACTATGAAGTTGTTTAGTTTTTGTGTTCTGCGTGACCATTTCATGGGGCATAAAGATTTCGACAACCCCCTTAATAGCTAAGATTGATGAAAATTAAAAAAAAATATAACCCTTATAGCCTCTAATTGACTAAATATGAGCTTTGCTTAGCCAAGAACTTTGGTGGATCAATTCTGTGTAGTTCCCAGATATTTCTTTTCAAATTGAATGGTGTAGTTAGCAATGGCTACATAGCTACTTGGGAACAATTTGGACATAAGTATGGATCTGATATTTTGTGACAGCTGCTGCTTAAATGAGATATTGTTTAATTTTTTACCATGCATGCTCCTATTACATTAAATGCGTACTGTGTCCAGTTTACTCATATATCCTTAAATTTTGCTGCAGCACTGTGGAAACAAAAACATTTCTATTGAGCCATTTTGTTACTTTTGATAATTTCTCTTATCAAATTCTGACCACTTCTTGCTCACTAATACATTTCAACTACCTTTTTACTCATTTACTTCTCTGGACACACCCAAATTTTATTACTATGCAAGAATGTGTGCATGTTTCTGTTACAACCATTGTCAATCCTATGATGAGAACCATTGGATTCCTCTGATATCGAATCACTGACTGTATACTTTGCACAGCTCTGTGCACACATTAACCCCTCCTTCAATTATTTCATTATTTTAAAAAGATTCTACTTGATTTCAAAAAGTACCTTGTATTTTTATATCCTATACCGTCATTATGCCAAAATTCTCTGAGTTTTGCCATGGGTTGAATGATTGTAACATCATTTAAGGTATTCTGTAAGGTATAACAGCCTTTGTTTTGGCAATATTCATCCTTGTTCTTTTCTCTTTGACAGTGGGAATTTGTCATAGCAACGTTTTTGATCAGCAAATCAACATCCAATATTCAACTCTCTTTCAATAAATATGCTTGATTTAAATAACTACCTTCAAACTAGAATTATATTATTTTTCTGAAATTAATTGTATAAAGTGGAGGCAAGTCCCAGTTGAAAGTTTGATTTAGTGATGGCATATGAAGTCTTTTGTTCAATTCATAGCATGTCCATTATGCGACTTGTTCATAGCTTGAGCCCAAAGGTAAACTCTTTTATTTCCCCCTTCCACATGCTGAAAGGTGACTCGCTGGGTATTTATGTAGATGTAGAACTTTATGTATTTATACACCCTGTTGGTCCTGAACCTCAGGGCCAGCCCAATCCTGTGCAGACATTTAATGCATGCAGGTATTAGAGGTTTTCAAATGGATTCTCCTTTGAAGGGGTCACCAATAATTGTATTCATTTTGTAAATTAAGTTATAGTACTACTTGTTGTTTTTGTGTCATATCTAATGTACATATCGTTCATACTGTTTCCTCTAGGGTAAGCACATTATTTGCCTTTTTTACCTGTGGTACTCTTTCATACTCACCTTGCACTCGAATTTTGTGTAGACATACCTGTACACCTTTTTTTACATTCCATATTATTCTGTAAGCAACATAGGTCCCTTCAACAGCTCCTTCAACACATTTGACCAGCTTTTCCTTTTTGCTTCCCTTAGTACCATTCACACACTCCTCATACATTATTTTAGGGGTTTAGTTCCCCCCAATTTTTTATATATCTCCAAACCAATTTATAAAAAGGATCAATTAAACAGCTGGTAATGTTAATTTCCTCTGTTACAGCAGGTGGAAGTAAAGAAGATGAAGCTAGTGCAAGTGCTAAAGCCAAGAAGCTAGTGCAGACAAGGCTGAACTTTTCTAAATCAACTCCAAAACAGCTCATAGCTGATGGAAAGAAAGCAGAAGAGACAACTACAGAAGATCCACCAAAGAAGAAGAGAGGTCGGAAGCCTGGGCCAAAAAAGACAGACAGTAACGTAGGGCCAGCAACAAAAGTCGATGATACTTCTGTTGATCTCAATAAACAGAAAAAGGGAAAAGTAAATGGTATGTTGCATTATCATTCTTTTTTAATCATGTTTGTGGCAAGTTGTTTATCCTGTGAATTCTTGATAAGAAAGTTTTTGATTTTACATATTGGTCAAGGAAAAGGGTTAAGGTGACTTGGCATGTCTAGGCATGCACCTAGTGATATTCCCACAGAAAATATGACTTGAAAAATGTCTGACAGGACTGGGACTTAAAACCTGGAACCTGGACAAAGTTTTGTGAATGCCATGTCCATATTTTCTGGCCAGATAGCTTAATATAGTAACATAGCAGCAATCTGGAGATCTGGATTTGAGTCTTGGTATTCTCAGACGTTTTTCATGCTCATTTTTCCTTTAGAATGTTTTTACGTTTTTATAATAAATTCCGTTTCTATTGTTAAATCATTATTGCTCTAAGATAAATTTTATTATTACATTTAATGACAAATTTTATAATTATGACAGTATTATTTGAACAGTTATTTCCTTTTAATTATTTTATATTTATCTACAAGATTTACTTAATATAAATTATTTATTTAATAATAATAGTTAATGATATATTTTCATATAGTTTCACATACATATTTCATATAATAATTTACAATGTTGTGTACTTTGTTTGAAATACCAAGTTCTCTTTTAGATCATCTTTTCTTTATTAAGAGTAATCCTGATTGATTTTCTCCTTGTTCATTGAAGGCTCTGAAGAAAGATCAAATGTTGCCAAGAACGACCAGCCATCCACTTCTAAATCAGGCCGTGGGTTGGGGAAGAGAAAATCTACTGTAAAGGAAACTGATGTCATTGCTGAAGATCAAAATGAATCCCCTGGAAACCCCCTTCTTACTTACCCTGGAGATCTTAAGTGTGAAGCTTGCCAAAGAACATTCAGCAACTCATCAGTGAGTATTGTACCCTGCACATGATAATTCATTCACAAATTGAGTTAGCAGTCAAATAATCTCTGTTCAATTTATTCAGATATTGAATTGGGAAGGTCTTGATTTAGTGGTATTCTACCATGAGAGTCATAGAAAGAAATTTATTTACAGATAATGAATGATATATTTCATATATACCATCAAGATAGTGAATGATATATTTTTCCTGTCTTATTTTCTTATAAATCAGAGTTTTCACTTGAGCATCAAAGATTTTTTACAAATTGTGACAATTATTCACCAATGCTTGATAGAATGGCACTTCATATGAGTACTTAGTTTGATTTCACTCATTCATACACAAACCATGCATACATAACAACCCCCAACAAAGTAAATATAACCCCCCCAGTGTTATTCAGTTTTAATTCCCGATACATTTTTTTGTGTTAATAGGGCTTTAAGCGTCACCTGAAATACTGCTTAGATGCTGAAGGACCTGCAGTATTTTGGAAACTCAAGAAACAAGGAGCAAGTAATCAGACCAGCCCTAGTGTTAATGGCACCACCACTAAAGATGTCCCAGAAAATGACAAAAGAATGTCTAAAGATGGCAAAGGAAAGGGAGCCAAAAGCAAAAGAGAGCAGACCCCACAGCCTGAGACAAACCAAACTGTTGAAGCAGAATCTGGTAGGAAAACAACACGGAAAACACCTCAGAAAGAAAAGCAAGCAGAACAGGCTAATGAGGAAGAGAATGGTAAGGATTCAGAACCTGAATCTCCTGTGAAAGAAGTAAGAAAAAATGCAAGAGGGAAAGCTGCTGGGAAAAAGTTTGAAGAAGAGCAGAAGAGAAGGGTAGGCAGGAAGTATGAAGGGGGAAAGATATCAGAGGCTGTGAAGAAGGAGGAAGCTGAGCTTGCAAAAGCAAGAGGTTCCAAGGCTAGCAGTGAGGAGAAGGCAACTGAGAGTTACATCAGCAAAAGAGGTAGTGACAGTTTTGATGAAGAGGATATGGATGCAGGAGAGAATAGTATGTCCTCAAGTGATAGTGGTCCCAATGATCCAGATGTGGATATGGATGACTCTGAGAATCAAGTTAGCAGCAGAGCAGAAAAGTCATTGAGGGAGAAGATGAAAGGTAAAAATGGTTATTTTTCAAGTTGGAGGTTGATTTGTTGCGTTTCTTAAAGAATGATCTGAAGTTAGTTATAGCAACTTAGTGCTTGGTTAGCTGCATTATATTGTGGAGTAGGTTTATGAGAAAGTTTTTTTCTAATTTTGTTACATTTGTGCTTAATTTGGCAAGATATTTTATCATTTTATATGATTTCATTGAAAAAATCTTAATTTTCCCTTTATACACATATTTTCTCTTATTATTCAATTTTAATCCTTACTGAAGCTAATACAAGCATGGTTAAGTGTACTGCAAAGTTCATATAACTGTTTATACTATTAGGGAAACATTTTTGGAAGCTCTGCTGTAAGTTTTTCCAAGAGGTTTTTCAGATCTTTCTTTTCCAAGATTTCATTTTTTAAATATTAATATCTCATTTAGCCTAGAGCTATTCTTATGTGTGCAAAGTAAAGGTTATGGAAATATGTTATGTGAATCAACCTTTTGCTAAGGGGCGATTGCATATCAGTAAATAAATTTTAGTGTAATTGACGGAAAATACCTTGCATATGTTTTTATACTGATTTATTTTACTATATGTGTGGAATTTTAGGTGTGATGCTCAGCAAAGTGAATGAGTTGATTGATGAAACATCAGCAACTGCACCAGGAAAATGTCACTGCTGTGGAGAAGATCTCGAGACTGCACATCTGGTATGTAAAGTGTTTTCACTTTGGTAAATATGGATTTAGCCATTTGTTGAAGAAAATATACCTTGAATTTAGGAAATGTAGAACGTTGAACTCTTTAATCTAGCATCCTTGGCACAAGGCTGCTAGAGTAACTTAGAAATTGTTAGATGAGAGTAACATTATCTTTGGTGAGAGTGGTACTGGCCTTGAAGTCAAAGTTCATGTTTCAGTTTTGCTATTTCATGATATTCAAGAGTTACATAGCTAAGAAGTAAGCAACAAACATTTCCTGAGTGATCCTTTTTAGAAAAATATATCTTATGGTGCCTCCCTTATTTTATGTAAAATTTGCAGCAACTCTGTGTTATTCTATAATGGAAGAAATAATTTGACAGGAATTAATTTTTAACTATTATACTAGATACTGTTTAATAACTTTGCAAAATCCATGATACAAGAAATGTACATAACTCAGTAATAGATAGTATGTTGTTGTCTTCTTATTTGCTTGAAAATTATGCTCAATCATTGAGATAAGTCACATATATTTCTTGTGTTGTGGTTTATACAACTTTATTCTACAGAATCTAGTTTCTTAGTAAAAAATTGAATCCTGTCCTCGGAATAATGCAAGGACGACTAATCTTGGTTGATTCGGAAAAATACCATAGTATGAGAGTTGCTAGATAACAGAGAACTGGTTTATAGATGTCCAATTATAATGACAGTGCTAATACTTTTTGAACATTGAAATTGTTATTGAATAGTATACCTGTATTAGTGTAATTGTATTAATAGTGTTCCTTTTTATTTTTTTCCTTTGAAGGGAGGAGAACATGAATGTGATGATTGTGGAAAACACTTCAAGCTGCGTGCTAGTCTTGATAGACACAGAAGGGTCATCCACATGCAAGGAGAGACGCATGCATGTCCAGAGTGTGATGCACGCTGTCCTGATAAAGGCTCCCTAGCTCGACACATGTATACTCATACAGGTATAACCATAATAATAAAAATATCTTAATTAGTCACACTCTAGAATAGATCTTGTCTACCATTATAGTATGAGATATGTGGGATTAAAGAATATAATTTATCTGGGTCACATTCAATAATTAATTAACTGATTACTTGTCAAGAATGAATTTCGAGGTAATTGTTAGCTCATTTAGTTAAAAAAAAAATCCTTTCCAAAACCCAAGTCTTGTTAGAGACTAGAAGTTTTATGTTGTCATTAAAGCTGTGTAAAATTGAAGTTGTAATCATCAGCTTTGAACCAGTGTGATTAAGGGAAACATATTTGAATATTGAAGAGGATAACAAGCATATTCTTAATGATGTATCACTAAAGCACCTTAAAACTACAGCTTACTACTACTGACAATTTTTACCCAATCAAAATTTGCATTTTGACAATAGTTTTTGTCAGCCTAACTGCTTGAATACAGGTTTAATTTTTAGTTTAAATTTTAGCAAATTGTTATATGTTACTATTTAAAGTTAAGAAGTTCAATAAATAGATACTGATATTTTGATAAATTATGGTCTTAGAGTGTCATTCTGTTAATGTGCTGCTCATTGTATCTTCAAGGTGTAAAGATCTACATTATTTTGTGTTTTTCTATAATAGCAAAGATTGTGCTTCTTCTGTTTTAAAGTTTAGACTCAGTCTTTCCATTCTGTTATTTATCAGTAAAAATGGGATTTTCTTATTAATTGTTATAAAACTGTCATTAACTTATATAGTTTTATTAATGATTTATTTTACTTCTCAATTTTAACTTTAATATATGGTCAACCTTACCATTTATCTTATAAATTTACAAAGCTAATTGCTTATCTTAAGAATTTTCATTGAAATCTTCATTAATTCAATTATTTGTTGTTATTGCTCAGTCAGTGTATTCAGTATAATTATGAATTAATTCTTTGATATTTTCTCTCTTATCAACAGTTAACTCTTAAATATTATTTATAGATTGCTATTTTACTTCTCACATTGACACTTTGTGATCTTCCTTTGCAGGTCTAAAACCTTACTCTTGTGTTAGATGTAAGAAAGAATTCAGCCGAAAGTATCATCTTGAGAGGCACATTGTTCAAACTGGTTGTGATGGCAATCCTAAACCAACTTATCCATGCCAGGTAATTATTCCAATCAGGTCTTTTTAATCTCTTATTGTTAAGGAAAACTTAGATCATTACTCTGAGAGTTATGAAAGAAACATTGTACAACTACCATCTAATACTGTCCTTCACTGGAATACAAAAATTTGATCATGCATTTGCTTTAAGTGTCCATTCCTAAGTTGATAAGTGCTAAGGTAGCTCCTTGCATGTGGAAAATTTGACCTTGAAATCATCATCTACAGATTGCTAGTCTTTACATTGCAGATATAAAGGAAATAATTTTATCAAATTTACATACTGCTTGAGTTATGCCTCATGGTTATTTGGATATCATTGGATTTCTTTCAGGTTTTAAATACTCTAATGTTACTGTTTAATCATTGCAAAATTCTTAAGTGTACATAATAATGTGGACTTCTACTTTCCTGTTGAACTATTGAAGTATATTTATTAACTCTTTCACCTGATAATTAAACTGAAGCATAATTCCCCATTTATGTCATTTTACAAAATTAATTAAAATATGAAAATGTCATAAATTTTAAAATATCTTTGTTCCATGATTGTATTATAAATCTTGAAATATCAAATAAACAAAGCATAAAAGTCTCAAAGAGCTATTTGAGTAAGAGAACAATCCTTTGGATGTATTTTCATTCTGTTGTTAAAGTGTTAGTTTCTATGATGGATCATTGTTGCACATAATTTTAACTGTCTAGAAATATGTGTAGTTTAGTCTAATTTTCTTGGTGCTTTTAAATAGAATATGATTGCATTTGTGTAGGTCTGTGGAAGAATGTTCAGCAGGAAAGACAATTTGCGAGAGCATTTGAGGGCCCATGCTGGTCAAGTGAAGAGGAAGAAGAAGTACTCTTGTGAATACTGCTTAAAAGAGTTTCATGGCACATCACTACTTAGAATACATGTCCGGACTCATACAGGTATATTCTATAAATCTCATTTCTTGTGGTCTTTGTTTCTTCTCATAGTTAAATGTAGATGTGTATAAAATTTTGTGCTAATTTTCCATCCAGTCTATATGGATTTTTTTGTGATTGTGATTGCCTCTTATCATAATTCACCCTAGGAAGATAACAGTGGTTCCTTCAATTCAAGTATTGGCATGACAATTAAGAAATGATCAGGCACATCATACTGATAGAATCAATTGTGTAACTGTTTGCGCTGACAATTTCTAAAAATTCTTTTATTCTACTCTGCAAAAGAAATTCAGAAATTCTTAAATCGCCTAGTAGGTAACTCTTTGGCTGTCAGTGCAGTAATGTCACAGGTTCTAATCTTGATGGACACATGATTTTGCTTTTATCTCACATGTTCTCAGATACAAATCGTGCATAATTTGAATTTAATGGTTGAGTATGATTTATTTCTAGGTGAAAGGCCATTTGAATGTGATTTCTGCCAGAAAGGATTTCCTTCTTCTGGTGCCATGAAGAAGCATAGACGTATGCATACAGGAGAGAGGCCATATGAGTGTAAGGATTGCTTTGCAAAATTCTCTGCAAAGGAGACCCTCAATCGCCATGCACGTACTCACACTGGACTCAAACCTCATGTCTGCAATTACTGTGGAAAGTCCTTCATTCAGGCAGCTCAACTTCGTGCTCATATCTTCCATCATACAGGTGAGAAACTTCTGTACAAATGATGCCATGACAGAAATTAGTCTCAATACTATTAATACTCAAGTATTGTGCCTTCAAAAATAAAATTAAAAAATAACCGTTATCTATGTTGACTTTCTTGTGATATAGTTACAATCAACATTACACCTTGCCATCTAATAAAATATTAAGTCCATTTGTTCATGACACAACTGTTGGTATCATCAGATATCACAGTCTTAATATAAAGCATTCATGCTCAACCTACAGCCCATAGCCAAATTCAGCCCACCAAATTCTTTCATTCAGCCCTCTTATGCATTTTATTTTATTAAGAGAACATTAAACAATTAGGGACCTTCTTTAAATGGTGTCACTACATTTTTATGATTTATACCCCATAGTAAGTTTCTCGAGTAATGGATGTATTAATTTATTTAAAAAAATCATTTACTTCGTATAATCTACTTAATAAAATCAATTTTTTGCTCATGGAAATGAGGATAGAAACTTTTGAAATTTGTTCTCTATTTTCCACTGAAAATTCACATCCATAACAGTCTTCTTTTCTTTATTATTGCTCAAACTTTCTCTCTTCTTCTTTGCTTCCTGAGCTAAGCATGCCAGTATCTCTAAAATTTAATCATCCATCTTAACTACATGTATTAGTTTTGAAATTTTCCTTATACACTTTCTTATCTTAGTTAACGGTACTTATTCTCATATTTATAATTAGATATAAATTAGTTTTTTTATGATATAGCTCAGTGTCACCTGTAAGTTGTCAATGTGGTGGTAATTTGTAGAGGACCACATTAAAGATAGGTTGTTGGGATAAGCACTTCAGTTCTTTAGTGCTGTTTCTTTTTCTCCTATCGGGCCCCCTAGATTCATATCTCCTTATTCACTGGATTTGTTGATTTCAGTGGAAGTTCAAATAATTAATGACTAGGCTACATGTATGATGAACATTTTTGAGGAATTTTATCTCAGATTCCTGTTTAACTCTCTAAAGGCATAGGATTAAGCTTAAGGAAAGTGTAGCATCCTTATTAAACATAAGTAGTTTATGTTATATTTGAAAAAGTTCCTTGTGCCACAGCATCTTTGTTGAGCTCAAATTTAATTAGGAGTTGTGAATGTCTTACAGGATATTCCACTAATCACTTTTTATTTAACTGCAGCCAAAGGGGGAACAGGTAATATTAGTACAGTGATATATTTCTTAAAGCATATAGTTTTTAAAAAATGTGCAATGTATTGGTAGATTTTTGCTGGGAATATAATTTATTCAAAAATATTCATTTTAACTATAATCAATTAGGGAAATAGAGTCATGGTGCACCCCCTGCCACATGCCAAAAGGCAGCTTGCAGGGTACTTACATAGACATAGACAATTTTCATAACTGTGGATAACAAAATTCCATGAAATCAATTCTTCTTGCTATTAATACTGCAGTGAAATTTTTTGAGGTACATTTTCAGTAATTAGTCTGCCAGTTACATTTCTGCTTCAACTCATGATTCTCTTTTTTCTTCCTTGTAAGCTAAGGAGGCTGAAGGTAATTATAACCACTTTTTATAGAAAAGGTAATATATTGGTAATGATCGAATGTCTTTGAATTGATTTTCTTTGCTGTAATCAGAAGTAAATAACTATTTACTAATATCTTAGCACTATTTTTTGTCTATATTTTATTAGTGTGTACTTTTCAATCATTACCTAGTTTATCACTCATCGAACCTCATTGGAGTTATGGATTTTTGAATAGCAATCCCTAATGTAAATTATAAGAAAAAAATGTTTTAAGTTTTTGAAGAATTTTTTCTCTCATGTATAATCACAAGTATGTAGCAATATAAGACTAATAAAATATAATGAAATGACTCTTCCGATGAAAATAATTTGGTGTAAAACTAAATGGACTTCCGACTACAAGTCCTCGTTCTTGTTTGGTAAACTCTTAATTCTTTATTTTTCTTTGTCTTATTTTAGGTGAAAATGGTTTCACTTGTGATCATTGTGGAAAAGCATTTAACAGACGTGCACGTTTGCATATGCATGTCAAATATGTACATGAAGGTGCAAGGCCTTATGAATGTTCCAACTGCGGCAAAACATTTGTTCGCAAAGAAGATCTTGTGAGACACACAGTGCTTCATTCAGGAGTAAAAGGTACAAATGTTTTTAAAGCTCATATTTTTGGAGGAGAAATGTTAATGGTTACCAATGGGCCTTATTGGATGATAAATAGCTTGGAGTAATCTCATCGAGTAAATGCTTGTAAATCCTGTCTTCTGCTTGATGTTCACTTGACCAAAAACCCTATCTTTAGGACCTTGTTACTTCAAAAAGTCTTCCATTATATTCTTATAATAATATATTAATAATGGCTAAATTTTTTTAATTCAGGAAGCAGTTGACAGGCATTTCATACTATTTAGTTTAATTTTATTTACAAAATATTCTGAAAAATAAATTTTTGAAGAGATTTTTTTATATTTACTTCTGTATTGTCTGGAATAATTTGAATATAATTTCTTTAGCAAAAGTGAGCAAGTTGTCTATGACATATATCTTTAAACTATCAAAGCTGTACATTCATTACCATTGGAAAGAAAGAGATACGAGTATTGATATATTTCTGTGTGTGAATAAAGAATGTGGTATCTCTCAGCTTATTTTAATTCCTTATATTTAGCAGGAACTTTTCATTCAGTTATCTTTTTTGACCTCTTTCCGTCTACATCTTAAAATTATTTCTCCACAAAAATTTACTGTTGGTCATTTTATAACTCAATTTTGAATCTTCCTTCTTTTTTTACAAATAATCAGTGATTGTTTCTAATTTATTCTTTCGGGAACAGCCAAAATTCTTAGTATTGATATTAGTATCTAATTGGAATTGTCTATTGATGTATTCAATTCTACAATTAATTTTACGAAACGATTATTTCATTTTAGCTCACAAATGTCCAATCTGTGAAAAATCATTTGCAATGAAGTCTTCCCTCAAAATTCATCTCCTCACTCATACAAAGGTAAGTGATTGTTCTTTGAATACTTTGGGGTTTTATTTTGTTATCAGTGAAGTTGATAGTTAATATTGTGACATTTAAGTTTATTACATGAATAAACATCCAAGTTGAACATCAAAGATGTTAAACTCGGAAGTTTGTTGCAGTCATCTCTACTTTGCAACATAGTGCAAATTTATGGCAGTGTATACAGGTAGTCATTGACTTATGTCAAAGATTTGATAGTGGTGTGAATGGTACTGCTCATATGGGTAACACTAGAATGTTCATAATTGTCCGTATGTTATCAGTATTAGTTTGGACTGCGTTCATTTATTTAATACAAGAATTAGAATAGCCACTATTTTGTAACTAGATGACATGCTTAGAAAGTATTTCTATTGCAATATACCAAAATATAATGATCAACATACACCTAATCAAAGTACAACTGGTATAGTGTATCTCTACTAGAGCTTGGTCCTAAGTTGATGACTGATTGTATTGCAAAGATATTTCATTAATTAACGAACAACTAGTGCTGCTTTATTTTGCTGATACTTTCTCAAATGCTTTTATTTAAAAAGTATTATCAATCTTGTATTTATGTTTTTCAGCTGTAATCAGTTATCCGTAAGGAGAAAAGAAATGGAAACATAGCTATAAATTATGTTACGCAATTTTTAATATCTCATTCTTGTGCTTGAAAGAGCTTTTTTATTAATTTAGTTATACATTGGTGACAAGATTTCTTTAATAGAGTTGTTAATTTTTTCAGGAACCTCCCAGGTCATGCGATGAGTGTGGACGTGCCTTCATCCGTCAAGATTGTCTGCTTAGACACATGCGCTCCAAGCACAGAGAGATGTTAGAGGAAATTTTAGCTGAAGCAGAGAAGAAGAAGTTGCAGCAGCAACTTCTTGCAGCTACAGCAACAGCTGCAATGACCAGTCACATGGTGGGCAGAGGAGAAAGAGGTAGAATCAGTTGGGGTTCTTCAAGAGATGGTCATCCTGAAGATGATTTGGAGGAAGATGACGATATAGATGATGTTCCTGAAGCAGGTTAGACAATGATATAATGATGATATTTAGAGATCTTAGGCCCAGTATTATAATGTATAGTTAGCATTGAGTTTAGCTCATCTTCACTTATCATGGTGATTTTTTCTTGCGTGGTTTTATGAATTGCCTCAAATTATTATTGTTGCATAGCTGTAACAATTAGAACTTTTGAATAATATTAAAATGAAAATTATTCACAGGCTATGTAGAAAGAACAATTGTGAATTAATATGACTTTCCAAAAGAGTCTGGTTTACATCTTCACTAGTCCTCCCTACGAAAAACATTTTTGACTAGTTTTTTAATAAGCTCTGATAGGTTTTTGTTACAATATTTGGTTTTTTGGAATTCCTCTACATTTGTTGTTCGATTTGTTATTTAACCTGGTTATTTTGCTTTCAGGAGCTATTGATCGTGTATTGGGATTGGCGGGTTCAGAAAGTGCCAAAGCAGGTGCCTTACTTCAGCATTTAACTTCAATGGGAGAATCAGCTGGGAACAGCCCTATACCAAGAATGGAAACAGCTGCATCCACTTCAGCCATCCTCAACAGCCTTGGTACATCTATTCCATCTTCCTCTCATCGCCATCAAACAGTTGAAATGATTCAAGGTGGAGGACTCTCAGAAAGTGCCTTGGCTGATTCAGTTAGAGAGTTGCTGACACTTCTGGTAGATGATGCCACTCTGCGTGCTTTTGGATGGCCTGATGCTCCAGTGGATAAACTCCTGGAGGCAGTCATTAGACGGTATGTGCACTTACTAACATATACATACTTGCTTTAGCACAGTATTTTCCATTTATTTAAGGGATTTCTTCTTAAAAATGAAAAAGTATATCTTAATTTCCAATGGTGAATCATTGAATATCTCAAGACGAAATGTAAAACTGACTCATGGAAAAAAATTTCAATATCATGATGTATGAAAGGCTCTAGAGAGAGATCAATTTTGTTAAAATAAAAGATAAATTTGGTAAGATTTGATAAACTAAAATAAAAGGATGGTTTTGTCCTCTTTTTGTGTGTTTGCTGTAAAAATGATTTGGTGCTGTATAATGCAAATTGATAATTAAGTAATTAAAGTAATTAAAAAAGCTTAACATTTAATCCCACGAAAGGTGTTCTCTCAAAAATGTTTTTGTCTTAAATGTTGGCCTATCTTTACCATATTATGTTTTATCCATTATACATTTTATGAATGCTGTGTTATGTTAATGTAGGTATATAGCAGAAGTTACTATTGTTAAATTTAAAAAATATTTTTGTGACTGGGAAAATTTACTCCACTCATTAGCAATGAATGATGACTTATAGCATAGAGTATTTATGCGATGTTACCCTGAGATATTCTTCCATTGGAAGTTGAAAGCCTTGTCCTTTGCGTTTAGACTGACATTGCAAGTCTTCCTCCCTTTCCTTAAATTAGGATATACAGGTATTTGCAGACTTAAAGCCACGTTTGGTTCCAATGGACTGGTTATAAGTCAATGTGGACATAAGTTGTCTTCTTATTCAAAGAATATTAATAACTTCTTGTAATTTTTGATGGAAATACTACCTATTACAGAAAGGCTAGGATGCAACTTCCAAAAATTATAGGTACTTATAAATGAAATTTGATTTACATCAAGCATTTACATGTCAGATATGCTGCTCCCTAAGCAATCCATTTATCAGAGCCCAGTGGAGCCTATGCTGGTTGATACTCTGCCAGAGAATAGTGACAATACAGAAGAATAACCTTTTGTAGTTAAAATCAAAGTTTGCACCTTTAAGCATACCCCAATAGTTACTTAGGTTTAGCCAAACTATATTGTTCTACATATATTACGGATCTCTGTTCCAGTTTAAATTTAGGAGCTTTCAAAACTGCTATTAATAACATAGTGAATGTACATAATGTCATTCTTTACAACGAATTGATGCTGGTAACTGAATGTCATCTGTGTCTGCCCAGATATTGACTTCTGACAATCAGAAGAGAGACAAAGGACCTCTGGTAACAAGTTGAACCATTATAAGTTGCATTGGTTGTAAGTCTAGGACTACCCGTATAAATCTAGAATATTTGACAATTAAGGTGGTCATGACATTTTGGTATTAAATTTTGATAATATTGTATTTTAAGTTGGATCTAAAGACTAGGACATGCAGTGAAATTTAAGACATAGAACTGGCCTAAAGCAGAGCCTTCAAATGCTTGCATGTTTCTGCTGAGTGTTTTTCCAGTTTGAAGCTAAACTTGGCTCAAGTGTGCTATCCCTTCTAATCACAAATTGGCTTTGTGGCAACAGATAACTATGAAAAAGCTCTCATAAATAATGGAAACATCCACCTAGAACAATACTCTTTGGTACACTGCTACTCATTATAAGTATGAGGTACTATCTGGATGTATTTTCCAATACTAGCACTTGTTCGTATGTGATCTGAGAATTTAGTGAACTTATGGGTGGCCCTATGTGTTATAACTATTTAGTTCTAATACATGACGTGAAGTCAATGTGGTGATGATTGTCTTTTTGCTTACATTGAATGAAACTGATGTGCTGATAGGTAGCTTTGGTAAAATGTAGGATTTGGATTCAAACACTGGTCACTTCAGGCTTTTTTCCAGTTATCCTTCAGCATTTTCCAGATGTATGCCTTTCCATATCTAGTTACCTTTCCCTCTGTCTCCTATAGATTAGCAAGCAAAACTTTAACATCAAATTTTATTTATCAGGTGTGGACACCAACCTGCCTCCCCAGAGGACTATTCAAGACCCTCTGATCGTTTACGTGAGAATGCCAAGCTTCTCTTCACTGTTGTAATAGATGATTCTGCTGTGAAGACTTTGCTGAACAATCAGACTGTGGATGAAGTCATCCTGCACGTACTTCGACTAGCAAAATCATGAAACTTTTGATCATGCAGTCGCTGACCTCATTGGTGTAAAATTACCAATTCATTTTATCTTCTATAAAATAATTTAGATATTTTATTTAATTTTGTGTTGGCTGAGTGCACAAATAAGGCTATATTCTTATGGACAGATCCCCATCTGTTCATCTGATTAAATTTTCCTAACTGAGGTGCTCCTTCATGTTTGGGAGGTTTTTTTATGTTATCATGTTTTATCATTTCATGCTTGCTATTAATTATATTCATTACAGAACTGTTTTACTAACTACTTTTGTTTGAATCAAATGATGTAGGATATTGTTATTTTTATGAAAACTAGATTTATATTTTTATTGTAGTCTTTCTGCATTTAATACTCATAATTTGTTTACAACAAAGTTCTTTGCTTACTCTTTGAGCAATATATCTTACTCATCTCCTTTTTAGTGTGTATTTACAGTGAGTAATATTGTTTAAACTGCTTTTTATGACCATTCTCAAACCCAATGGTCCCTTTGAAGTAACCAAATGAAAGGAACTAACCGTGATCAGTTAAGCAATATTCAGGTTATTCTGGATTTTCATATTCAGCCTTTATATTGAAATGAAATCTTGATAAGAAATGTGCTTATTGCTCAATTCAGAATGATATATGGCACAACTGAGTGCATTTATAGCTGTAAAATTATTTAATATGCTATCCAAAATAATCATGAGATGTGGTATGAAGCTCTAGCCAGTTTCACCTTCCTGGAATACTAAAAGAAACAAAAATGAAAAATTTTCAACTAACTTAGTGCCTTTCTCATATAGTTGTTTATACAATGTGAATGGCTTTTAGATGTACTCTTAGTTATCTGAGTTGTCAGAGAGAAATGATTATTATTGCAATGATTTTTCTAATTAAATTTGAAGGTGCCTAAACCCTTGGGGTATTTTAGTAATTTTTTTGCTTATGTTATCATATATCAAGTTAGGAGGCTGACTTTGAGTCAAATCTTTACTAATTATGTATGTATGTGTTGCCTGAAATTAAATTTTTTCTTTATTTTTGACTATCATGGGTGACGATACCATAACCATGTTTTCAAAAAGCAGATATCATCCTATTTGTCAATAAAACGTTCATATAACCAAGAGTACATCTTAGCATATATTTTTAAGATTTGTTTGTAAGCATGTTATGTTTTTGGTAATGTTTATCAAATCAAAATCATGAATATTTGTTGTCAAATGTAGTACAAAGTATTTTGTAAAATTAACAGTGATTGGAATTTTTCTCCACTGGACCTACTCCTACTGATTAACAACTTACGCTTAATAGTTGTGAAGTTAAAGCATCATCACTAATATTTTTTACCAACGTGTTTTCATGGCATGTGATCATAGATTTATCTCCAAGAATTGCCTTGTTACCATCAGAATATTTTTAATTCCTAAGAAAAAAAATGAAAGCATATTTTTTTGAAACCTTGTACAAATAAGTGGATAGGTGAGCTTCATCTTTACCTTCACCTGTTTAGCATATACCTGTTGGTAAACCAGGGAAATAAGTGCCTTCATATTCATAAGTGGAATGTATTATGGGATCCTCATAATTAACATTTTGCCATCCATTTTGTATCACTTTATGTAAATGAAAATATTGCCTCAAAGAAATTTTTTCAGATGCTTCGAGCTTAGAATTCAAAGCGGCAAAGTGGTTGGCTGTTAAAATCTAGCTCTGACTTAAGGTGCTCCATTCTTATGTTAAATGTTGAGTTAATATGTATGTTTAGTATCTTGTTTGTGTTTTATGGAGTAGCTTGTAGTAGATTTTATGTACATAACTTTTATAACTTCCACAGTTTGATAAGTGTTTAATTGGAAAATACCTTACTGCTTAAGAATTTGTATAACATGTTTTTTTTCAAATTTGGGTTTGGTTTTATTGGAATGATAGATAGTGCAAGTTCAATTAAGTGACTTTTCATAATAATTGAACAAGATGCCGTTCAGAAGCCACCATAATCCTTGATATTCCCCAACATAGATGTCAAAGATAGTTCTTGGCCAAATGTTTTAATGGTGATTATTGGTATTGCAAGGAATGTTTTAGAATTTTTGATAGCTAAAGCTATGGAGAGTCAGTAAAGAAACGGTCCAACTCAAAGGATAGTCTGATTGCAATGCCAAGCTTCTGTAATTACCTGCAAGACATGCTTTTTTCATTTAAGAGTGTTTTCATGCATCATTTATTCTCCGTCATTCATTGTATTGGGTATGAAAAAATTAATTTCATGTTGGTATTTCATAAAATACTGTTTATTAATAAATGATATATACATATTTGGAAAATCTGAGTGTTATTCTATGATTATTAGTTTCTCACAGTCAATACATATTATTTCAATATTTTTAAGAAGCTGTGACAGGGTATCTATTTGGTCCCTTTTATTCAAGAATGAAAAAGATTTAATCTGAATGATTGCAAGGCCCAAGATACTGTCATACCTTGACATCAGTAGAAATGATGTCCTTAGTCCAACCATCTTAAGGTAAAGTATATTATTAATTGGTACAAATCTGTCATAATAACATACTTCAGCATTCTCAAGAATCATTGACAACACTTTGTTTATTTCTTGATAAACTTGATATACACAAGTGAAATAATGATCAATAACTCAATAGCTATGAGGAACACCAAAACAATCTTATTTGCAATTACTCGCACATACATTGTTCGAAGAAGTCTCCGAGTTCTGCTGAGTTCTTGGTTGACATCTTCTAGCCTGTTCCTGGTTCTGAGGAAAAAAATCCCTGGATGAATATGGTTTCAAAATTTTTGTTTCTTTAACAAGCGAATAATTACATGTAATACAGGATGAAGGGTATAAACCAACACATATTTATTTTTTAGGGATCATTTATGTATTTCAGAAGTATATACGGAAACAGACATAAAAAGGGCATGTAAATTTGGACTCGGGGAAAACGATTCCCATGTTTTTCCTACAGATATTACATTGTATGGACAGTGAGAAAGAAGGATAAAAATATGTACAGGTTTATAAATTGAGTTATGGGAGCAAGTTGAAAAGATGAAACTGACAGTTTAGGTAAAAAGTAAAGTAAGATTTGAGTAATGAACACCATAAAAAAGGGAATGGAAAATTAAATAAATAAGTAATTTCCTGGGGAAAGAGAAGAGATTTGGAGTGCTAACTGAATGAAAGTGAAGAAAAGTCTAAAGATACTTTTCTTATATTTCTTCAACAAAGAAAACCTCCCTCTGAGTGTACCATCCAATGGTTGGCGATGAGGTATTTGTAAACAGTCTAGTAATTTCTAAAGTTATTTGGGTACACCAATCTACTCAATTGAAATCATTACAGATGGACTAATACAAGTATTACCTCCATATTTCCAAAGGGGGAAACTAATATCTAATCAACAATGTAATCACAAATATGATGTGATTAATTTCAAAGCTGATCAATATTCATTAACTAAAGGACTTGTGATATGGACAAGTATAATCATTCATAAAGCAAGATCATAATTTTTTGGTATTAAATTCTTTCGAATAACTTGTGATATCTAAAGTATAAGTTGAATCTTTTTTCAACTTTACATAACACCAATCCGTCATCCAAAGTTCGATGTGAATTTCTACTGCTAATTATAAACCATTAAATGCTTCCCAACCTAAGCAAAGATTCCCTCTGCTCCCCAAGTTCTCCTGCCACTTCAGCACCAATTACTTCTGACTCCTCAGCTACTTGTATTGATCTGACTAAAGAAGCCGAAGTTCTAGTTAAGGCAGCGTTACCCTCGGCAATTCTTTGCCGAGCATCTCTCTCCAAAGTTGTGGCATCACCTGTAGTTGAAGTAATTCTTGGAAGACCCCATTGTAGATCTTGATCTATTTCCAAACAAAATAAGATTTACAACATTAAAAAAAGCGTTTCGCTGGGTTGACATGATGATTTTCAAAGATGTTAACACATACATCCAAGACTAGCTATATTATGATAACATATTCTAACAAATGTGAGAATCAACGTAATGTTTTCCTAAGATTCTTCGCGGATACTATTAGCAGAGGTTTATCAACTTTTTATCATCAATATCCCTTCAAAATTTAATAATACGCTCTGCCTCTAAACTTAAGTGCCATTATAATTAATTTACATTAATTAAAAATACTTTAGATTATGACACCTTGAAAGCGAAATGTGGGTCGCAAGTTTTATCAAAGAGTTTTACATCGCAAGGGAAGTAATTAACGTCAGGAGGGCAAAATTATTGTAAATATCAGTACCTGGATTGTCTCTATAAACAGTATTCCACCGAGGAACGCCTTCTCCCATGGCTCTGCCCTGATTATCCATTTCAATGACTGAAAGGTCCTATTTCAGAAGTGAGAATTTTATAAAATGTCTCGCATACACCCTTTTGGTAGGCATAAAAATGTGAAACCTCACCCTCTGATATAAGGAAAATTGAATCGCTCAAAAATAATTTAATGACGTGACATTCACATACAACGTTTCCCCTAAATAACACTAATCATCCTTTAAAAATTGCCATCACATCGTCGTGAAAGAGAGAAGTTAACGAATAAATCTCTCTAAAATAATTACATCATTGGCAACAGATTAGAACACTTTTACACTAAAAAACAGTCCTTTCGCTAGGGTTTCACCTGAGCGAAGTTATTAAAAACGTTAAAAACAATCTTGATAAAACCAAAGAAAAAGGACGTACGAATATCTGAGGTTGGGTTTGGTATGTTTGGTATCATTGGAACATCGATATATGTTTAAGCGCGAAAAGTGAACATGATCCGAAAACTGATGTATGATTCTTTTCATAGCTACTCAATTATTGTCTAATTTCTGACTTTCCTGTCATCCAAGAAGCAGTAAAAGCTATGGAATTTATAAAAACTTATCGGATCTAATATCAAACTTTTATTACCTCAAACTCGGAGAATGTTAATCTTTTGAGGTACAGATAACTACATATTCTATTTTTAAGAATAAATAAATACAGTGAACTCTTGGTTATGAATACAGTGAACTCTAATAATGGTGATAAAGTCTTCGAAATTTATTTACTTGCCGTGCACTTTGTCGTATGTTTTCGATATTTTATGAACTTCTTTTATCAGTGGCGATGATGCACGAATAATTGGGAAAACCGGATTATCCAAGCTTTTATTTCCAATAACGTTCAAACTTATCGTGAATACATAATGATAACTCACCCAAATAGTCCGTTATTTTCGATTGTTTCTTTGAATCAGAGTTGACGAAGAGTTTTTCCACCCTACTGATCTTTTTAACATCGATAAGTCATAAGTAAGTCGTATTCACTGTAATAAATAAGTAATAACATATGTTATTACTTATTTATTACAGTGAATTATATATATGTTATTTAGAGGGACTGATTGTCACTGGACTTTCATAGCTTCAATATCATGTAAGACCAAATAGGTCAACTGTTTTACATGTAGTTGATGAGTTTCTAGAATCCATCCACAACAACTATTTCTAGGAAGATTATGGTCTGAAAATTTTCAATTCACAAAGTGCTATTTATGTATAGAAATATGTACATTGCCTTTGATGTTCAATAGGAAAGAAAAAAGTTATTGTCAGTTCACTTATCATGAATTGGTTCTTTTCTTGAATATATCAGTTCATGGAGTAATAATAGAAATGAAAAATGAATGGGTTTATTCTTATTATCAATTAATGAAACTTTCTCAGCAAATCAACATGAGCAGTGGTCAAAATATGAGGATATAGGTAAATCAAGGGTTTCTACCAAATTATTACTTCTGGTATGTGAAGAAAGGCTGAAGTCATTCTTAACGGTTGTAAGAGACTTAAGAATTTGGAGGAATGTTTGTAATAAATTAGAAAAAATCATTTATTTTCAGTGAGTTGTGTGTTATTCACACTAGCTCTATGTATTTCTTTCTCTATTACTTACCTGACTGCAGTATTCATAATTGCAAGGAATTAAGATCTTAGGAACACAACATGACTGGATCTTGATAACTTGACAAAAATAACATTTATGACCAGATGTCTTCCTTTTTGCATCAGAAAGTATTGGTCATCAAGTAATGCTGCATACTACTAAAAAATCATACATAATCTTCATGTTTTGGCAGCTTTATGAATAGAAGGTAAATTATCCATTAAAATCCTTCATATTCAAATCTTCACCTTTTATCTGTATTCAGAACTGATCAATTTTGTATGTACAATGAAGGAAAAAGGAAAGTGCTGAATTGCTCTTTGTAGTGTACCTATTTTACCAGCAGAGCCATCTACCGGAGGAGGACTGGGTGCTAATGCCTACTTGAACCCCTTCTCTGTAGTATTATTTTTAAAAGTGCTTTGATAGTTGAGGTTATTTTGTACTTACAGGACACTATCAAGAATTGAACTGCTAGGGCTCCCAGATAGCCAAGTGGGCAACAAGTTCGAATTCTGTGAAAGTGGTCCCAGGTTTGATACCATTCTTAGCTGTCGAAGCACTTTTAACAATACTTCTAATACTGAGACTGCTTCCACCAAAGGGAAACACATGGCTGGGGAGCCATCCCTTCTCTGCTTCCTTCATCTGGTAATTAATTTTTCATAAATAAAGAAAAGTGTTGGATGTAATATAATTTCTCATATATTTATTATTTGCCATCTGCAAAATAAAAAGTTACCCTTGTAAATTGGGGCCTCCTCAAACTCGGGACCTGGACAATATTCTTCACCCTCTTGGCCAGCCCTAGTAACCAGTGTCCATATAACCCTTATCCATATCTATGTTCTTTTAACACTAATAAGAACAATATCAACCAAACGGAAACAAACCACTTTTGTTTTAAAAATCAGTGTTGTTTTAGCTCTTTTTATTAAAAGGCTCAATTTTAAGACATTCAGACTAGTTAAAGTCAACATTGGTCAACAGTTTGAATGTGTAAATACTATTCATTTAAACATGAACTAAGAAGATAAAAATACCTTAATTTTTTTCCTTCTCAATAGCATATGATCAATGTCAAACCATTGAAATTTATTGCTCAAAACTTGAATCTTTCATCCTCAATGAGCATACCATATGCCATTGTTATATTAAGGTATTATTAAGGTGAAGAGTAAGTAATAGTTTGCATTCTAACAGAATAATTTCTCGTTCACCAGTTTATAATTCAAATTTCCAAAGGGGGAAACTAATATCTAATCAACAATGTAATCACAAATATGATGTGATTAATTTCAAAGCTGATCAATATTCATTAACTAAANGTGTAAATACTATTCATTTAAACATGAACTAAGAAGATAAAAATACCTTAATTTTTTTCCCTCTCAATAGCATATGATCAATGTCAAACCATTGAAATTTATTGATCAAAGCTTGAATCTTTCATTCTCAATGAGCATACCATATGCCATTGTTATATTAAGGTGAAGAGTAAGTAATAGTTTGCATTCTAACAGAATAATTTCTCGTTCACCAGTTTATAATTCAATACTTGGCACTATAATTTGTCAAAAACCCAGTATTTCAAATTTACGGTTGTTCGGATTCCCTGTTAATATTACATCTTATGCTTAGACCTACATTGACCCTTATTTAAGATCCTGATGGTTTCATGTATTCGTCGTAAGCTTATCTAAATGCTAAGACCTTTCCAACTTCTACTCTAATGCATAAGACCTTTTCCCACTTCTGTTCCTTGTATTCTTTTATGAAGCAGAAGGCATGGCAGTAGAGGTCCATCTTAGGATGATTCTCAAAAGTACACACATTCATTGCAGCCAGATAGGTACCAAAACAGTTGAAGCTTTATTAGCAATGGGTGAAACTACTACGCACTTTTTTATGCCCATATTTAGAAACTTTCTAGAACTAGGAAATTCTTAACATCAACCTCTACATCAGTGTTTCTAATCCTTTATTATCCCAAATCCCACTTTCCTCAAAGTATCCAAGTCCCACCAATGTGCAAAGACTAAAGGATAAACAGAACAGAAGTGAAAAATAGTGACATAGCTGGGGCTTAAACACAGGTTTCCCACTTTCTGGGCGGGTATTCTAACCATTAAACTGCCATGACATGGCATAGTAGTTTAGTGGTTAGAGTAGTTAGAGTACAGGAAAACAGGTGAGGGTGATTTTGCACAAGATGGTGTGCACCCAGGAAAAATCCTTGCCCACAAAGTCTCCCAAATAGCTTGGAGAAATGTTCTGCCAGGATAGCTCAATGGACAGAGCACCCGACCGGCAATTGGGAGACCCAGGTTTGATTCCCGGTCCCGTCAGACTTTTTTCAAGTCCATTCTTCCTTGGTTAGAGTAATAAATATTTTGTCTCCTGGATTGTATTGATTTTAAAACTAAATTTTTTGACGACGTTATCCAGGCAGATCACCACTAGTTGCATGTTCTTTAAAATCTATGTTTTCAAGGACAAATCCTTCATTGGCTCACCTTTCCTTCTCACACTATGCTAGAAAATGCATCACCTTCAAGATGAAAAGTTTTACGCATACTACCTTTTTCCAAAATATCTCTCAACTATCATCTCTTCAGAACCTGATGATGCATATTAATTTTTACAACATGTACTTACATCATCACTCTCAGTTCTTTAGTAAAGCTGTCTTCATCTGCGTCCTTAAAACCATTGCTACCCCTATCTACTTTTTCTTCCTTTGCAAGTGTGAATAGCTTACTCTGATTCTAGACATCTCTTTTGTACCTGTATAACCTATAAAGGACGTACTTCACTCAATCTGTTAATTATCATTTCCAACTTTATATTTAAAAAAATCAGCTCTCCCTCTTTTTTTACATTTCAGGGCTCCCATCATGGACTGCAATTGATGATTTATTTCCAGACTGAAGCCCCTGCACAGATAAAGAGATAAGTTTACCTCCTGGTTTTTCTATTTTAAGAGAACTCCTACAGTCTCACACATTATTAACACAATGTAATCATAATGTACTTGTTTGTTTGTGGTTTCCCTATCCAATGTATTGCAGCTATTAAAAGTTGGCCTAAATATGCCCACAGCTAGCTGGCTGTAGATCCATCTAACTTTTTTGTTTTCAGCTCTTGATCACTCCTACAACACTGTTTCATTCATCGGATTTTGATTTTGTATGCCACCACAACTTTGATTTGATCAAAAGATTTACCAATTTTGTCAAACATAAGTAACAAAAAAATGAATGAAAAATGTACTTATCTAAATCTTACAAGTTAGATATTTTCAAATTCATTCAGGTTCTGGTTAGTATACATCAATGCATCACTTTATGACATAATTCATCGAATCAGAATCAACATCATCAGGCATTACTTAGATGGAAGGCCACAGCACTGAAGAAAACAGACTAAATTTTACAGGGGATTTAATTATGATGACGGGTTTTAGTATCAGAGTAGCATCATCAGGTGGTGATGCTACCCCAGTAGCAAAACTTACTACAATTAGTTTGTAAAAAAATTACCAAATCTTTTCTTCTGTGATTTGGAATTTGAGTGTGTCTAACCTTTATGTCAAAATGCTTGAAAGCATGCTCAGTTATGAATGGCAATCTGTTGCATGTGGAAATGAGTTACTATGATGAGGAAAGGTGCAGCTGAATCCCAAGAAATAATGGGTGTGAAAAATAGGGACGTGACTGGGACTCGAACCCAGGTGTCCTTTTTTTTCACCCTTGTTATTCCACATGATTTATTATCTTTTAAACGCCCAATTTGGTGTATGTTCTCAGACACTCCTTCAAAGAATGTGGTTTTAAAATTTCCATCACTGAAATGTTTAGGTTTACCCCAAATGAAGGGTAGCTAACGGCGTTCAACTATGAGGAGAGTCAATCAATAGAGCACTTGAAGATAAAGGGTTTCAAAATATTGAAATTAATAAGTCAGTTTCAATAGCATCTCCATGAATTTTAATATGTAACTAAAATTATATAATGAAAACATATCAAGATATATGTAAATATATCCATCCCTTCAATTCAAGGGTATTCAAAGACCAACGTATATTTCAACTAGTAATCCATGGTCTGATAAAATGAAAAACGTTCAGCATCATTCCATAACACTTGATGCATGCATGATTTAATGGAGTATGATTTAGCTACTTTCCCACCAACTCAAGAGCTTCATCTACCTGACAGCTTCTGTGGTATATATGGAATTATTTTTTTATAATATATGAGTGTTTTATTCTAAAAATGATCATGCAATTGTTAAGACAAAACAGTAACATTTTTTGAAGCTTTAGCAGCTTCTAAACCTATGACAATGTTTTAATTTGAGATTAAATTCATAGAATTCAGCCATTCTTCCAAAATATTCCAATTTTTCTTTTAATGATTTTTCATTGTCTTAAATTTATTCTTTTTTAATACTGTTCTTTCTTGAAAATAAATAAAACCTTATGTCTGGAAACTTTTGCTTAGTCTGAAAACAATGGATGAACTTAAAAGCAAAATATGAAATTAAGCTTGCCTTTCCTAAGAAATATATCATCTCCCTTTCAAATTTGTTTACCAAAGAGAAAGGAAACATATCACAAAATCAAACATGATTTGTCCAGGTATTAGTCAGTCAATCCATATTCGGACCTCATGTTCAACTATAACACTGTTCTGTTTCAAGTTGATTAACATCAAGGAAAAAGTAATGTTTATCGATACATTTTCAACTTCATATTCAAGCTCAAAAAATCACTAGGAAGACAACCTTAATCACTGTCCAGCATGATAGCCAAGAATTCTTCTTCATTGACTGCGAAATAGATTAACAGAAAAATATATTACGAGGCTGACACATATGACAAAGTTATTTATAAATTTCAAAATATTGTCTGATAACTAGCATTAAAATTAACGAAATTCTATAACTAACGAAATCAAACTTACTTTTCCCATCTCCGTCGTGATCAAATTCCAATATCATTCCTTGTATCTCTTCTTCGGTCAACTTATCACCAACGGACTGTGCTGCTCTTTTGAGTTGAAGAAAACCTATTCCATCCGAACTGTCGTCCACAAAAAGGCTATATGCATACTTCATTTCTTCAATTGGGTCTCTCTTGATAGTCATATCTGCCACTGAAAATAGTGTTGTTTTCACAGCAAAGAAGTAAACATCAAGCTGAAGAGGTTTAAATAAAGACATCCTATAGATCTTTTTTAAGACAGGTCAGACTTTACTTACAGACATCGTAAAAGTCTTCGAAATTTATTTTCTTGCCGTGCACTTTGTCGTAGGTTTTCAATATTTTATGGACTTCTTCTTTTTTCACTGGAAAACCTAATGCTCGGATGGCCGCTTTTAATTCATAATAATCAATGAAACCGTCCTTATCAGAATCAAATATTCGGAATGCCTCTTTAATATTATTCTTCACTTCATCCGACAAAACATTTAATCGCCGACGTTTAGGACTTAATTTCGCATGAGCCATTTGTATGGTAATCTAACTCCATGGAAAATGGCAAGGAAATTATCTTAAATAAACTCCAGGGAAACTGAGACCATCTTGTAAACATAAACACGACCTTTAATGTCAACGGACTGCGAATATTTCCATAGCAGTTAAGGAAAATTAGCTGCTATGATACTCGCAACTGCAGACAACACTGTAAATATTGTAGATTTTGTGAATCGCTGTAGACGCGGTAGATGTCGTGATGTGTACAACAAAGTCGAAGTAAATAATTTAATTCTTTTATTTTAAGCAGTGGTTAGAAGCTCGCCTTCTTTTTCCGAAAAATCTCTGCGATTTTCTTATATCTCGAAATATATTTGTGTCTACGTTCAGATTTTGTCTTTAAGAATTCAGCTTAACGCTATTTCCCTGAAAATATATGTTGATTTCGTTCTATAAACCGTATCGACAAACTGATATTTTTGATGCAATTAATTGCAATGTTTCATCTGAATGTTCTCAGCTTTTTTACGAATTAATGAATGACCTTTTGTAAATGGAATATTCGAGGCAGATAGAAAAACTAAAGTTGTAACATTGTTGTGTTGGCAATCCGCTTTATCCAATTGTAGTAGCTGCTGGTCCTGCTGGTGTTGGGAACGTTACCGGGCGTGCCTGAGGTCCGATCTGCAAGGACTTTAGTCCAAAGAATGGTGTTGACTTGCAGTAATGAAAGGATGGAAAATCTATCTATAATTCCTGATCCGCTTATTCCTAAAAGATTCCACACTCATACATCATCAAAACTGATCAAACTTCTTAGTTTGAATTCGATTACTTTTTGTTGGTCTATTCGTAATCATCCCATCACCCATTCGGGACTATCCCATCCTGCCTAGACGCAAGAAAACTCTTACATTAAGCAAATCTAAGGCAGCCTTTACTGGAGGGTTATAATTATCATTAATAACTGTTAACAAAAGCGAAAGATTATTATTTTCCAGAGCTCACTACTGAATTGCTATCAGTGGACGGTAGAAGGAAAAATAGGGGTTGCGTCAGTAATGCTTCATGTTAGACTACAGGAAGGAGATAAGGAAAAATGAGGTCGACAAACGTAGGTATTCATGCACAGGGGAATGTAAGAAAGATCGCAAGAAATTTTATAGACCTGGTGATTGGATTGCTCAAAAAGAATGAAGTACACTATTTTCAAATAGCTAAGTCACTTGCATGGTCACGAAAGCGTCGTCAAAATTATTCCGTCATTGAAGAGTCAGTGGTTGAATTTGATTATCAGGGAGAACTGAAAATGAAAAAATGCCAGAATTGTAATGTAACATTTTATGTTGGCAGTGACTCGATGTTTCGATATATTGTACTTGAGTTTGAAGAGCCTTGGGCAACTTTCATCCACACGGAATGTGTATAAAGTCGTAGCCTCTTTTAAGAATGTTATTTCAGCTAGGTAAGGAAGTAATGTACATTTTTATTGCATACATTTTTCATTAATATGGTGCCACCCTTTGAAATAATAGCTATATTTCTTGATGACATTAAAGAGCATGAGAAATGCACCTTCTCTCTTAGTATTATCGATAATAATGAATGAGATTTTACTCTTTTGCCGATGAAATTATGGTGTTTTATTTATCGATTTTCAATTTTGGCTCAAAATGTCTACCAATTTTAACTATTTTGGGTTAGTATGTTATGATAAATTCGATGTCCCAATTACAGCTTTTTGAAGGTTGTTGTTGATAGAACTTGGAAATCTGCCATGTTTTATTCACGATTTGTCTATTAGATATCCCTCGTCATTCTCGGCTTTCTAAGATGTTGCTGAGATGAAATTTAGGTTAATCTTATGTTAACAGATTTTATTTTTTGTGCTAAACTATAACTCACCCAATTGATGCGTAAATATTATAGAAAACACCTCCTTATTTTAATTTGTAGTTGTTCTTGTGATAAAATAATAATTGCAAGATTTATCGTGGTGCTTATCCTTCATTATCACTCTAATTGTGACAATAATTTACTTTCAGTATGTGTTATGCAGTCATGACAAGCTCATTGCTCTCTGTTTTGGAGAGCCACGAATATAGTAATTCAGTTGAAATTTTTGCTCGAAGTTACCAAATTAGTTACCTTTAGCCATGCAGAAAAGCAGTATTATGAAAGGAAGTGGGAAAGATGAGGACTCTACGGTTGCAGCTACGGCTGCCACAATGCTTGTTCTTGGCCAACCTCCTCCGACTGCTCCGCATAATAACAAGCAGCTATTGACCATTGAGTGGAGCATGATGGACAAGTCTCGTTTCATCCCACTGTCTATGTTGAGTTCTTTCACAGTTCGCTGCCTTCTGTACCCTCTAACCTTAGTCAAAACCAGATTACAGGTAAGTAATACACTATCAATTATTCTTTCTGTGGTGCATATCAGACTCAGCGACTTTTCTCTGCGTTGTCTTAAATCATGGTTAAAATTACCTAGAGCTTGAACATATAATTGTTTTTTGTTCATTAAACAAATTTAGTTGATGACATCCTGAAATTTGTTTTGAGTTTACTCATGTATGTTATTTTGCAGATTCAGAAACGAAACGAAGGCTCAGAAGAATATCGAGGATTAATAGATGCATGTCGTAAAATAAAGAAAGAAGAAGGAGTTAAAGGACTCTATCGAGGGTTTTGGGTTGGAGCATTTCAGGTAATAAAAATGTTGAACGAATGGTAAATTCACTTTATTTTAAAAACCTGAGCTTATCATAGATGATCTCATCTTCAGTTTGTTTCTCTCTTATACCTTAATCAAGATTTGATAGTTTGTTGTTTCTATATATTGCTACTTGACTTCATTTGGTTTTGGTGATGCTTCTTTTGGTAAAGCATGCTTGAATTTTTCTTGCTCAGGTTGGGAAAAATAGGGTTTTTGAAATTTCTTAATTATTATGTTAGCTATTAATTATGACTTTTACGTTAGAAATTCCCTCAGTACAAAGAAAGGGCTATTCTGTTTAAGGCTATGCAGTCCCAGAATTTTTAATATGCACCACTTATAAACTTTTACTTAGACAGCTGCTTATTTGTTTATATAATATTATCATTATAATCGTCAAAATTGTACTAAGTCTCATTGCAAGAAATATAAATTACTAAAAGTCTGTTATTTATCTTTCAGATTGTCTCTGGTGTTGGTTACATTGCTACCTATGAGTCAGTTCGGCATGCCTTAACAATGGGTGGCATCCAGGATAGTCAAATCAAGGCTTTAGCAGGAGGAGGGTGTGCATCTCTTGTTGGACAGACCATTGTTGTACCATCTGATGTCGTTTCGCAGCACCTTATGATGCTTCGCTCCAAAAAGAGTACACAGTCATCTCCTCAATCCAATTTCAGAGCTAGCTCTGCCGGAAACCAAAAGAATTCATTCTCAACCTTTAGTAGGACCAATGGAAAATCCTCCAGCAGCAGTGTGACAGATTCACATGAAAGCAGATTGGCAAACAAGTCACATATTGCTTCTGCAGATGCTAGCAGAGTGAATCAGAATTTAAATTCAGTGTGCAGTGATGGAAGCAGAGATGTATCACTAAAGACCTCTTCTGCTGGCCATGGCTCCAACTTCTCTACTGGGACAGTGGAAGGAAATGGTGGTGGGAGGGGTAGTGCAAATTCCTGTTGTGGTATGCATGCCGGTCATGCAGAGAAGAATGGTGCTTTATTTTTCCAGACACAAGGGAAAACGAGATTCCAGATAACAGCAGATATAGTGCGGCAAATTTACGAAAGGGATGGCCTGAAGGGTTTCTATAGGGGATACGGTGCTTCTCTGTGCACTTATGTTCCCAACTCTGCCCTGTGGTGGTCTTTTTATCACTTTTATCAAGGTATTTTTCTAGGATTTAATCATATTTAATATTGGGGTTGCATCAAATTCACCTATGGAGCTGTGACACTATTAAATGTCTTCCATAAAAACTTAATTTTTTCCTTTTATGATTTTCTCTATTTTTAGTATGTGTGTCATCTCTATTATACACACCATATTGAATTCTGGGATTTGTAAGTCTAGGAAAACAAACAGTATTATTACTTCTGTGACATTAAATTTATAAATCATGGAAAGGGTGGTTTTTTCCAATTCCATCTTTCCGTATCAATAAAGTAAATGCATAGTGATTGGGTAAAGTATTAATATTTTACACATTTTAAGACTAATTCTGTTTCTGTTTGAAGGCCATTTCTCCCTCTCCATCCTTAATAAAATGATATAGTTTGATTTCATGCTAATTTTTCAGAATAAAAAAAAACTTTTAATTACTATAGTTCTTATTCATCATTCATGGACTATATTGAAAAGACATATCTGTCATTATTTTTAGACTATAAGTTATTAATACTTATTCACTTTTGAGATATTGTGTGTATAAAAAGTATCTAAGTATTGTTTCACAGCCAAAACCTTCCAAATACTATGAAAAGTCAAGTGTGTTTATAAACAAATACTTTTCTATGAAAAAGTTCATATTTGCTCACTTCTCTGTTCACCTGTGAGTTTATCACTGCATAAGAATGTTACACATCCTTTTGCAGTGACAACCCTTAAAGCTTAATGAAGACCTATTAGTATTTACGATGAAGGAAGCTAAGAACTTACTTATTCCTTTATGTTTGTACTTGTAGATAAATTGAGTGCTGTTCTACCTCCGTGGGTGTCACATCTATTTATACAGTGCATCTCTGGGAGCCTAGGTGGATTCACTACCACAATCATAACCAACCCCATTGATATTGTTAGGGCAAGACTTCAAGTGAGTTTATAAATTTTTTACTGTTTTATTTCATGAAATATACCTAAATTGGCATCTGTACATACAAGTAATCATTCTATTAATTTAGGAATTAATTTTCTGCAAGTTTCTGTGTCATATTTATCACTCCTGAATGCAGGTCTTATATTCCTCTAAAAGTTTAAGCAATGGAAGTGAAACCTTGAGACATTTGTATAATTGAAGGCAGACATTCAGTAAATTAATTTACAATACAGATTCCTCATGATCAAAGGAAAATCTGAAAGATGGCAGTGAGTAATGCTAATATTTTATTATTGGTTACGCCCACTATAATAAAGGAAGCTAAAATAATCTGTGGAAAATTCATGTATGGAGTCTACTAGACAATGTCTTTTGAGCTCCGCATAATAACAAGC